>CAUYLG010022115.1:0-197790 GCA_963573385.1 Cacajao melanocephalus
GATATATATTATATAAGTATATATGATATATGATATATATTATATAAGTATATATGATATATAAGTATAAGTATATATTATATAAGTATATATATGATATATATGCTACATATGATATATATGATATATATATGATATATATACATATGATATATATGATATATATAATATATATTTTTTATATGATATATATAGTGTGTGTGTGTTGTGCTTTGCAGAAAAGCTTCTTTTTTTGTAGGAAACAATAGCACCTAAAAACAAAGCTAAAAACATAGTAAAGTTTGAGGCAGATGTCCCCAGAGAAAGACCATTAGCAAAGTCATGACTGAAAGTCTGGTTGAGACTTCTCTATGAAGCCATTTGTTTTAAGAATCACCCCTTGTGTATCAGAGAGATTGAATTATCTGAGTATAGAAATATAGTTGTAAATTCCAAAATGCTTCCGAAGTTCACATATATTATTTTTGGGCAGGTTTAAGGATTTAATGACTGCAGAATTTAGTTAAAAAAATAATTTAGAAGTATTTGCTGATGAATTCTAACAGGATTCTGTATAACTTCTTATGTTGGTCTGATGTTCCTCTACAAAATTAGTACAAACGTGATATTTGTTACATTGTTTTACAAGGTGTAGTAAACACACAAATATTTAAAATGATAAGTTAGGTATTTTGATATTCATTTATGTATAGACTCAGTGGGGTTTTTTTCCGTTTATAGCAATGATATAAAACATTTTACATCAAATTGATTTAAGTGAAAAGTAAATGTCTGTTTAGAAAGAATGGTAGTGCATGGTGGTACACATGGGAGAAGCTGGGAAAATGCATGATTAACTGAAGTTTG
Source organism: Cacajao melanocephalus (assembly GCA_963573385.1). Lineage (NCBI taxonomy): Eukaryota > Metazoa > Chordata > Mammalia > Primates > Pitheciidae > Cacajao > Cacajao melanocephalus. The sequence goes on from CAUYLG010022115.1 coordinate 847, forward strand.
GGCAACATTGGCTTACTGATAAACAATATAAATTATGCTGGTTTGTAGTAGGGTAAATTTTATTATGCTGTTTAACAAAACCTCATAGCTGTTGATAATATATATGTTAAGATACTGGCTCTTTAAAAACCTTTTATTAAAGAAACTAAAAATTATTTAGGTCCTTTGTACCTGGAAGTTAATTAAACAGAAAAAAGTCACTTTAACTGGGTGACTCCTGCCTCAGTTAAAAGTGTATGTTAAATGCTATATTATTAATATGATGTCTAGGACTTCTTGGCAAAAGTAGGGCAATTTTATCAAAGTGCATGTGCCACTCACTAAACTGATGCGGTACACCAAACTAACTGCAAATGCTTGTGTTAAGCTGTATTAGTCAGAAGTTTGGGAAATTTTTCTGGTTTGGGTTTATATATGTTAATACCTAGTGATAAAAGCAGACAGCATATTATTTCTTTCCCCTCAGGAGTAGAAAAAGAAAAATCAAGATATTTAGAAGATGCTTTGAAATTAATTTCATTCAGAAAATATTTTTATGATTCTACTGAGAGAAGGCAAAAATATTTTTAGAAATATTAGAATATCTGGTAACAAATTTTTGAGCATTAAATATAGATTTTATTTTTAGAACAAGTACACAGGAAGTTGCATATCTAATTTAATTTACATTTAAAAACAGATTTGTGTATGTAAAAAAGACAATGTGTTGATAGTAGAAAGATAAGGTACAAAGTTCCTCTTTCTCCTTCTGATCCTTCCCCAGCTCTTTTCCTTAAAGAGGACTATAAGCTGTTAACAGTTTGAAGTCACCTAAGTTTTAAAGTCAAATGGAATGAAATGGCATTTAGGAACCTGGAAGAGTGGAAACCTTTTTTTCCAGACCTATGCTACCAACTGAGTTTATATTTTCAGGCAGATGTGATGGAATTGCTGTGGGCTTTGGAGTCAGCCCACTGTTCAAATTCTATTTTCATCCTAGAGCAACAATGCGAGTTTGGAAAGTTTCTTACCTTTTTAAATAAATGTCACTTTTCTTCTGAACTTTCATGTAGCCTAGTCTGTCTCTCTCCTCTCTCTTTCTATTTTTAATAAGGAGACATGTCTAAGAAGATCTGGCATAAGAATATATGACATATTTTATCATGGAAAAAATGGAATTTGGTATTTTAATGACCCAGCATGCATTCATGCAGTAATGCGCTCGCTCATCAGGAGAACATTTCCCCACTTTGCCCAAATACTACCTTCAGGTTGTGAAAGGTCAACCTGTAAAAGATGCCCCAGGAATCTTCCTGGAATTTAGATGGCCTCTGTTGGGTTTCACTTTGCACTTATTAATAATTGAGCACTGGGATAAAAATAAAAACAAAGGGTGTCATCTTACAGTGTGAGAACATGGGCCATGTGTGCTGAATCATGCAGGTAAGATGAGGAGCAAAGCCCTGTGGGGTAGCCAGTCTAAAGAAGCATTTCATGTGGGCTGCTGCCGCCCTCTTATAGAATGACTGCCTCAAAATTAAAGCAAATTAACGTAATTGCTCCTGAGGAGAAAAATGTATTTTTGCTTTTCAAAGGTTGTTGTCTAGGCTTTAATTATCTAATCCACACACAGAAGCTTTCTACAAGCAGCCTTCCCTTTTAGCAACCCGTCACCTTTCAAATACTGCAGCATCTTTAGGCTTAAGAAATTGCTGCATTATAACTTATTCTGTTGCATAACCTACCCCTTAGGGTACGGTAAAACCTGTTGTAACGCTGGTTACTGAAAACGGTCTTTAGAGCTAGTGTTGGTTTAAATGGAGTTTTGTAATTATTTGAGCTGCAACTAGAGTCACGAGTCTCCATTTCTAGAATCTGTGCCTCTTGTCTAGCAGCACTTTTAGTTATTTCCTTTCCATTACTTTTTGTTTCATGTTCAGCAAGTGTTGGTTGGTGTTCCCTTTATCAGACCTTCATGTTTACTTGCCAAACGAATATGGGGTTTTGTTACTAAGGTTAGAAGTATTTTTAATCTATTTATTTTTCTTTCTTTAGAAAACTCAGATTGGACTCCTTTTCTAGTCCTGAAATATTAATAAGTAAACAGGTAATATATTCCTAGTGAAATAGCTTAAAGCTCAAAGAAGCTTTGTAAGTAGAGGAAAACCCTGCTGTTAGGAACTGAGACTCTGCCATTCTTGTCATTGAACTGCATAGGGTTTTGATGATGGGACATGTTAAGGAAATAATGCCACTAATTTTAGTAGAGAAGATTGTAGGAATTAAGCTCATTTCTAACTATAGAGGAAAAGGACCAATGCCATCGTCTCGGAATTGAAAAATTAAATTGCTCTTGGAATAAAACCGAACCCTCCCAGTGCTTTGTATCGCTCTTCACATTCCGGCCACTGCCTGGCTTTCTCTTACACCCTCTCCCCTTCTCTCAGTCCTGGCTACACTGATCTCCTTTTCCTCCAACTCACCGAGCTCTTTCCCACCTCAGGGACCTTGTCTTTGTCATTCTCATGCCAGGAAAGGCCTTCCTCGTTTCCTTTAGCTCGTCCTGTGGCTCTTCCCCTCCAGATCTCACCCTGAACATCACCCAGAGACCCCTCCCTGACTATCTTGACTCAGGTATCCCCTTTCCAGGCCCCTGTTTATTTCCTTTTCAGCACTTACCTTAGACTGTATTTATTTTTGTTGATTATTGTCTTTGCCCCCAGAAGTGTAAGTTCTGTTAAGGGAGGTGCTGGTAACTGATACAGTGCCTGGCATATACTATATACTCAGTATCTATGTAGATTACATGGAAGTTGTTCACTGGTTTTAAGGGCTTCTTTTTTGTTTGTGTCTTTGTTTAAGATTAGTTTATCTTGTTGGACCAGGGGATTTAAGTAGCTTTAGTATCAAAATCCAAGATAATATGTTTTCCAATACTCTTACCTATACACATTTCCACCCATTTTATTGTGATTTTATTGAGCATTTGGAGAGCAACACTGGCTTTCCTCAGAGTAGGCAGAAAACTCAGTAGATAACCCGTGGGTAGTGGGCTCACTGAGAGTTCTTTCAACATTTACCAGGCACTGAAATAACTCACGGCAGATCTTCGATGAAGGTCAAGGAGATGTGCACTGGTCTTTGGTGAGCACACGGTATATTATGAGGGTACAACTGTCCCTGCCATTGTGTCAGTTCAGCGTGGCTTTGTAAAGAGCCCAGGTTGGCCTCTTCATGGATCTGCCCTTTGTCTCTGAGCTTACCCACGGAGAAGACGAAGGCTGCTGCTCAGCTTCATGCTGAAGAGGAAATGTTGGCATTTTGTTGCTTTGTGAATATCAGCACTATCACCGTAACAGTTGTCACTCTAAGTGGAGGAGGTGACATGCAAATTTGGTGAGTAATTAGTTTTGTGTCATTCTTTGGTGTTCTAAATGTTGCTATTTATCTGTCTTAGGTAATCTATTTAAAGAAGACACCAGAAGAAGCCTACAGAGCACTCCTTTCTGGCTCAAACCCCCCCTATCTTCCATTCAGGTATAACTCCTGGTGAGACTTGGGTTAGACTCTTGCTACAGAGCTGGATACTTGACAGTTGGGTTATAGTGTTTTTTAATTATCTTAAGATGATAACCATGATGTTATATGGAATGAAATGAGATGGCAGTTTTTATTATTTCATTTTGTAGAGTTTTCTCCCCCTACCTAGCAAGAATAAAATAGCTTTCTTCTTATAGGAATTAATTTTTTTCCTTGAATCCTTTCTACATCTTTACAGTTTATGTGATGCACAAAGAGTGTCCGATTTATAAGCTAATAACCATGTCAAAGTTTGTTGGATTTCATTAATCTATGTCATTGATTCATCCATTGATTCTTTCATTTCGTGAGCTCTGGCCACATGTCAGAGGCTGGGGATATAGAATAAGACCCTCTAAGATTCTTCAGGAGCACATGTTTAGTGGGGACCCTAAATCACCGGTTTGGCACACAAATCTGACTGACATCCTCAGGAAGCCTTTCTCTCATTACTGTGTTTTCTAAGTATCATCAAAAGAGTGTCTTCAACAAATTTGGGATGAACTTGAGCTCATTTAAAAAGTAGAAGGGGTCTGGGTGCAGTGGCTCACACCTATAATCCCAGCACTTTGTGAGGCTGAGGCTGGCGGATAGCTTGAAACCAGGAATTCGAGACCAGCCAGGGCAACATGGTGAAACTCCGTCTCTACTAAAAAGACAAAAATTAGCCAGGCATAGTGGTACATGCTTATGGTCCCAGCTACTCAAGAGGCTGAGTGGAAGGATTGCTTGAGCCTGGGAGGTTGAGGCTGCAGTAAGCCAAGATCACCTCACTACACTCCAGTCTGGGTGATATTTCTCAAATAAATAAATAAAAATAAAAAGTAGAAGGGACCATACATCAAAACCCTCATAACACCTCTGCTAGAATTGTGAATGATTCTAATATTTTTGCCTTTTTTGCTTATGTGTCCAAATCTGCAAGCATGTGTATTGCTTATTATTGTTATATTACCATCATTAGCCAACACAATGAGAGAAGGGAATGGGAGTGACTGGGGAGACTCTGCTTGTCTGTCTTCCTCTTTCTGCTGTAAACTCTCAGAGGGCAGGCCCCAGCACCTTACACTTTAAAGCATTTTTAGTATATATTTGAATGATACAAATTCAATGTTTGAACACGTTAATACATTAAGACTAAATCCCTTAAGAGTCAAGGGATTCTCTTTCTGCTTCTGAGATCACAGGAGGCAGCTGTTAGGGTGAGACATGGAGAGGGGAAAAGCAACACCGGTTGTGCTTAATGAACGTGAAGTCAGTGATTAAGGCATTGGGCTTGGGACCCTGAGAGGAAAATATCCTGAAGCAACCTGCAGTCTGAGCTAATCAGCCAGGGAAGGGCAGATAAAAAGGGACAGGTAATGTAGATGAGAGTTTTAATGGTGAAGACAAAGCTTATTTTTCCTTCCACTTCTAATGGCTCTGATCCATTGAAAGTCCTTTGTAAAATATAATCCTATTTTTTCAGAAAGGGGTAATAATGCTAATAATTCTAAGTTCTAAGCAAAGTGGTTAGGAGTATATACTTTGGAGGCAGAGACACTTCAAGGAGTTTGAAGTCTCATTCTGCTTCTTGCTGTCTATAGTAAATAAGTATAAGTAACTTGGGGAAATTACTTAGCCTCTCTTGGCCTCAGTTTCCGTATCTGTAAAATGGCTTCAGGTCTAAACTAAGGATCAAATGAAGTAATACATTTATCCCTCTGTCTAGTGCAATATCTGCTTTTTGTTTTTCTGTTGTTAGCATTATACTATTATTACTATTAATAATATAATTAAAAGTAATAGTAATTATTATTATGGAGTCTCGCTCTGTCACCCAGGCTGGAGTACAGTGGCACAATCTGGGCTCACTGCAATCTCTGCCTCTTGGGTTCAAGAGAATCTCCTGCCTCAGCCTCCTGAACAGCTGGTATTATAGGCCCCTGCCACCATGCCCGGCTAATTTTTGTATTTTTAATAGAGACAGGGATTTGCCATGTTGGCCAGGCTGCTCTCGAACTTCTGGCCTCAAGTGATCCACTTGCACTGGCCTCCCAAAGTGCTGGGATTACAGGTATGTGCCACTGTGCCCAGCTGAGAACTAGAATTTTTAAATAATTAATAATACCAGAATAGAAGAAAAGATAGTAAGATAATTATTACTACTTAACATAGAATTGATTTCAATTCTATGTAAATACTACATTTATAGCCTATTTTTCTTTTTTATCTTATTATATATATATTATTGCACTTTAGGTTCTGGGGTACATGTGCAGATCATGCAGGATTGTTGCATAGGTACATACATGGCAATGTGGTTTGCTGCCTCCATCCCCCCGTCACCTATATGTGGCATTTCTCCCCATGTTATCCCTCCCCAACCTCCCTATCCCCTGCTGTCCCTCCCCTAGTCCCCCCCTACAGACCCCATTGTGTGATGCTCCCCTCCCTGTGTCCATGTGTTCTCATTGTTCAACACCCACCTGTAAGTGAGAACATGCGGTGTTTGATTTTCTGTTCTTGTGTCAGTTTGCTGAGAATGATGGTTTCCAGATTCATCCATGTCCCTACAAAGGACACGAACTCATCATTTTTTATGGCTTCATAGTATTCCATGGTGTATATGTGCCACATTTTCCTTGTCCAGTCTGTCATTGACGGACATCTGGGTTGGTTCCAGGTCTTTGCTATTGTAAACAGTGCTGCAGTGAACATACGTGTGCATGTGTCTTTACAGTAGAACGATTTATAATCCTTTGGATATATACCCAGTAATGGGATTGCTGGGTCAAATGGAATATTTTTCAAATAGTTTTTACTCAAACACTTTTATGTAAATATTTGAAAATATAAATACATTAATATAGTTCAGAAATTTACAAAATCTACAGAAAGGTTTAAGTGAAAGTTCTTCCTCCCATCCTTGATCCTCATCTGTCTATCCTTTCCAGGTAACTTCTGGTATTAGTTGGTTTGATATCCATCTAGAATTTCTTTATGTACATATAAGTAAATAAAGATATGCATCCATTTCCTACTAAAAGTATGCCCTTGAATGTAACTCTAAGTTCTATCTTTTTAATAACTTAGGATACAAAGAGTTATATTTACATGAAGCTGCATTTCTGAATATAGACTTTTCATAAACCATACATTTGAGGTCAATAATGCCATAAAGTAGTGCATTTATAATTGTGTGAAGAATTTAGTTGAAAGAATACTACTAGTTTTCTGGAAACTTAATTATTTTACTATGCTAAGATAAGATGTGAGTTGTTTCTAGTCTACAGCTCAGGTGAACTGAGACTAATGGAATCCTATCAAGAATCATCCTCATACTAAATTCTGGACAGCCGTCATTGCATTGGCCTCCATTATAATCTGGGTTCTATTATCCACCAGGTTTCTTAAATAAAATCCCATTTCTTATTAAATTACACTTTTATCTTCATTGTCTAGATTTTTCCAACTGCTGATATATTAATACTTTTAATTAAAAATGAGAAGCCTTAAAGAAATTTCCATTTGAATGTAATTGTTTTATTTAAAATTTAAAAAAAACGAAGATGGATTTTGAAGGCTTGTTGAAGTGTGGTTGGTATGTTCATGTACACTCTTCACTGAAATTCCTATGTTCTCTTTTGTGCTATATATTTTAGTTTCTTTCCAATAAAAAGAGTTTTATGGCCACTGTGAATTTAAATCATGCCAGTTTTCAAAATTTTTTTACTTTGCTGGTCATTTCCGTAAAGCCTTCCTCATTTTTCTGGAGAGACTTGGCAGGTTCTTTGCCTGTAATTCCCTATTACATTTTATGTATTACAAGGCTACATACAACATTAAAGCAAACACCTTGTGTTATTATTATTTGTTTGCATGGCTGACTCCTCTTGAGGGCTGTGGTTGCTTCTTTTCCTGTTTTGTCCCGAGGGAGCAAGTATATTAAATGTATTTGTTGCTTTTTCTGTCCTGTGGATCTAACGATATTTAGGACAACTTGGTACCTGCTGCAGAAGAGCTCAGTGTATAGTCTGTATACATGTGTAGGTGTGTATAACAATTACAGTGCTTTGTTAGAGTCAGGAGAGAGGTGTTATGGGAATACTGAGGAAGGAGGCTTAACTCTGAAATGGGTGGGTGAGAGAAGATGTCAGGTGTAGGCCCCATGGAATGCCTTTCATGTTAGGATGAAAACTGGACAACAGCAATCCAGGTACTGATTTTAGGTGCTATATTTATTTATTTGTATGGCATAGATTGTTTTGTATAATGTTACGTTAGGTAAGTTATATAATATGAAGTTAACAGTATGGGTACATTATTATAACCAAGAGGATAGTCTGATTGTATTCCTACTTAGATTCTATTTACCTAGTTAAAATTAACAAAAAATGAGAATTGGGTGGCTTTGCTGCCTATTGTTGATTAAATTAAGTCTAGTCGACTTTAGAGATAGTTGAATTTCTGGCTTATGTGACAGCAGTGAGTGTTGTGATATCACTTGTGAGTCAGTCTTAGGGTGTTCCATTGAATTGTAGTTGTGTCAAAAACCATACTTCTCACTTTTACTGAGAATAGCCAATGTGTTGATTAAGAGTGACTTTAGCTGAAAATCAAGGAAAAGGGGTGTTTTCCATCTTCTTTAATTCTTTGAGTCATCCATCTTCAGTGCTGGCTTGGCAGTTGGTCTTTAGGGGAACAAGAGGCCTTTCAGTTCTGGGGTCAGAATCAGAGTTTGAATTGACAAACCGGGTATGAATCTTTTTAGGTTCTCTTCTTTTCAGTGTACTACTAAATTATAGTGTGTACTACTGAGCAAACAAATCATATTAATCTCAGCTCATCTAAAGTCCCAGGAGATCACTGACCCTTAGTGGAATGTCCAGATTGTTTTCATGGCCGTCAGTGGCAGTGATCTTCAAATCTACATTCTTGGGTGCTCACAAAACAGTATTTGTGAACATTTAAAGTCCCACAAAACATCAAAAATATAGCCAATCTAAATTGTACAACTCCATTTAAGATGCCTCTTGAGCTTTTAAATTCATTTTATACTTATTTGTTTGTTTATTGGTCCATATATATCAAGTTGGTAAATTTTTAAGTATTGGTGATGATTCCTTAATTTGCTAAAAGCCAGTTTTTAAAATGACATATAAAATTAAACAGGGAATAAAATTATGCTGACAATAAATAACATCCAGGGACCTAGTTTTGAAGACATATGCAGAGAGCATGGCATGAAAAATAATGACAGTCTGTAGATAAGTTTAGGTATAGTATTGTGCTGACATTAATGAAATGAAGCTGGTTGGACATTGGATGTCCTGTCCCTTTAGTTTTTTCTGAAAGCTTGGAGAAGAGGCTAGAATTTACAGGTGTTTCTCAAAGTTATGTTAATCCTCAAACTTATCTGTACACCTGGGAAGCTTTAAAATGCTATTGATCCCTAGGTTCTGTGCCCAGAAATTTTGCTGTAATTGGTCAAGGGTGAAGTCAGAGTATTGGGATTTTGAAAAACTATGTACATGATTCCAATTGCGGTCAAGGTTGAGAACTTCTGCTCTGTAAGATGTAACATGGCAAAAAAAAAAAAAAAAAAAAAACAACATAATCAATTAAATTTAAAACTCTCCATCTTGGAGATTTACAAAGCACATTTCCATTTTAAAGATTTTGAATGTTTCTGAGTAATGAAGTAACCTGTTTAGCTCTGCATAACCCAGAATTTTCCTTTTTGTTTTTGTTTTTTTTGAGATAGAGGTTTCACTCTGTTGCCCAGGGTGGGCTTGAACTCTTGGGCTCAAATCCTGTGTAGTTGTGATTACGGTCATGCACCACCGTGCCTGGCCCAGAATTTTACAAAGTACTGTTTTTCCTCCTTCTGCCCCATAGTTTCCATTAGTATCCAGCAGAACTCCTGTTCTGAAACACTCTGAGGCATATTTCCTGATCCACACCTGTATGGAAAAAAAAAAAAAATCTCTTGGGATTAGAACAATATGCTAGCTTCTGTGGAACATTTTTTGTGCTGTTTCCTGAGAGTCTTGGAAATAGATGGCTTATCAAATAATGGTATTTTATCTAATGTGAACAGGAACATCCAAGTTTTCTCGCAGTTGTGAGGCCAATCTTCTCTACCAGAGAATCCACACACCTCTCACTGGCAATCCTTTAATGACATCTATCATTAAAATAGATGCATAATGTTTGTATTGAGGGAGATGTTTGTTGTGATTTGGGGGATGACCCTTAGTGATATCCCAGTTGCTGAGCTCTGTGGCTGAGTCTTAATGGGAAATCTCAAAAGTAATTATTTTAGATCTTCTGGGCATGCCAGAACTTGCAGGTCTTTAAACAAAGGCTCAAAAGGGTCAGCCACTTAGGACTTGGCATCAGGCTGCCTTCTTTTTCATAAAGTAAACATGTGCTGCTAGATGTTATATGTCATCATAAAATATATTTCTTTACATAAAACGTTGAACCAGATTTTTTATTAGCTTAAATATGATATTGTGATTTTTGTCAAAGTTTGTTTAGCAGTTAACTGTACTTCAAAGGGAAAGTTCTCTTTACTGTGTTTTCCTCTTGAGTATCAAAATATGGAACAATATTTTATCCTCTTTTAAGATGTTCCTTTCATTCTCAACTTTTCCTCACTGTTTTTCAGTCTTGATCTTTGGGGTCAATTCTGCACCATGGATTTTTGATAAACTTTTGCTTTTGGTGCTTGGTTTGATGGAAGGTAATTTGCATTAGTTTTGACTAGTAGGGATGTGTCAATTTCCTGAGTGTTGAAAATAGATGTCTGTTCCAGTCCAGACTGTTGGAGCCATTCTTTTTTTTTTTTTTGAGATGGAGTTTTGCTCTTGTTGCCCAGGATGGAGTGCAATGGCACGATCTCCGCTCACCACAACCTCTGCCTCCAGGGTTCAAGTGATTCTCCTGCCTCAGCCTCCTCAGTAGCTGGGATTACAGTCATGTGCTACCACAGTGCTTTTTTTTGTATTTTTAGTAGACACGGGGTTTCTGCATGTTGGTCAGGCTGGACTCGAACTCCTGACCTCAGGTGATCTGCCCGCCTCAGCCTCCCAAAGTGCTGGGATTACAGGCGTTAGCCAGCATGCCCTGCATGTTGAATCCATTCTTATCAGCTGGGTCATATTTTGAATAAGTTCAACCACAATGAAAAAAGACTCTGTCAGAGTTTCCTTGCTAAAGTGCTAAATAAGCTCCAATATACAGGATCTGAGAAGAGAAACAACTGTAAATGTCTCTGTGACCCATTAAGTAATGACATGGAAGTGACTTGTATCTATTCTATTTTTTATCTACCGGAACAAGAAGGCACTTCGGTGATTTGTGTTGTGACAATTTGCTCAGACTACTTTTTTTCCGTTATTCCTACCAGATTAGTTTTACCAAACTTAAGTGGAGTTAGTGCCAAAGTTTTGTACTTTTTATGGTATATTTCCAATAGCCTTAGTTGATAAGGATGGTTTTGAATAAGATTGGAGTCATTTACCTTAATGAACATAGTAATAGTTATTACTTTGATGAATGTTTATTATGAAAAGCTCTTAAACACCTGAGTTAAAACCAATTTCCCATTATTTTTTATTTTTAAAGAAAAATTATTGGCTGAATGTGGTGGCTTACTCCTGTAATCCCAGGTCTTTGGCAGGCCGAGGCAAGAAGATCACTTGAACCCATGAGTTAGAGACCAGCCTGGGTAACACAGTAAGACTGGTCTCTACAATAATATAAAATAAAAATTAGGTGTAGTGTTGCCCGTCTGTAGTCCTAGCTGTTTGGGAGGTTTAGGTGGGAGGATTGCTTGGGCTTAGCAGTTTGAGGCTGCCATGAGGTATGACCATGCCACTGTGACAGAATAAGTCCTTGTCTCTGCAGTTAGAAAAAGAATAGAAAAATTAGTGGTTAAATGGGTGTCAGTCAGATGTTGATAAAATACCCAGAATACAGGCCTTGGTCTATTTTTCTGGTGTGATTGCTATTTCTAGACAGATTTTATTCTGCTGATTTCATGTGGCCTTTTAAGCCACGACTTAGAATTGAATTTTCACTTATCTCTGTTTCTTTCGATGAGCAAAATGATTCATGTACAGCCTTATGTTAAATCTGAAAAGCTGAGATTCTGTGTTCTGTTTTTTTGTTAGGTACAGGTCGTGTTCAGCTTTGGGTCCTGCCTCCTGAGGCATGCGATTTTGCTCTTTCATGAATGGGAGATGGTTTTGTCCTCCCTACTAATTTTCAATACAGTTTTGTCTTGTAGGTCTCAATGATATAAGCTCTTTCTTTTACTGTAGCTGGTACATGTATGTCATAGATTTGTTCAGAGGCAGGAAACTAGGATGTACTTTGGACAGTTGTGTAAAGTATTTTGGGCATTGTCTGGTTCTGAAGTATACATAAAACATAGTCTTCAGCTGAAATGTCCAGTATGGTAGCTAGTACTACATGTGTTATTGAGTACTTGAAATCAGTTTAGTCCAAACTGAGATAGATTGTAAATTTAAAATATATATTGGATTTCAAAGATTTAGTATAAAAGGCGGGGTGTGGTTACTCACAGCTGTAATCCCAGGCCAAGGCCAGGAGTTTGAGATCAGCCTGGACAACGTAGTGAGACCCTGTCTCTCAAATAAAAGGATTTAATATAAAAGAAAAATGTAAGATATCTTATTTATAATTATGTTGATTAATGCTAAAATGAGAATATTCTAGATATATTAGATGAGCAAAATACACTATTAAAATTTACTTTTATCTTGTTACTTTATTTTGATATGGTTATAAAAAAATTAAGATTATACATGTGGCTCTCTTTTGTGGCTGACATTATATTTCCTTTGGACAGTGATGATCTAGAGTGTTTTTGCTGTTGTACATAGCTCATAATTAAAGGTTGTTTTATATACTTTCTGCCTTATTTATTTGTTCTTAGAAACAGGGTCTCACTCTGTTGCCCAGACTGGAGTGCAGTGGCCAGATCATAGCTCACTGCAGCCTTGAACTCCTGAACTCAAACAGTTCTCCCACTCAGCCTTCTGAGTAGCTTTGCACCACTCCTATATAATTAATTTTTTTTTTTTTGTAGAGAGGGAGTCTTCCTGTATTGTCCAGGCTAGTCTCAAACTACTGGGCTCAAGCCATCCTCCTGCCTTGGCCTCCCAAAGGGATTGCAGGTGTGAACCATCATGCCTGGCCACATTTTTGCTTTAAAAGGTCAATAATTGTTACCACCAGAGGTGTTCAGGCATAAGTTGAATGAACTCTTAGTAATGATCATTTATTCATTTCTGAATTAATTCAGCAAAATCTATAACATACTAATTTTCCCAACACTGTACTATACTCTGGGCCAAAAGACATAAGAGACATGTTTCATGTCCTCAAGAAGCTCACCATCTTATGGTGGTTATGAGGATGGGATCCAGTTCAGGGCTTGTGATAAGGGTTCTTAGATAACCTTTATGATCTTTTCCAATCCATTGCTCTGCAGTTTTGCATACCTCCTAATTATTTGCTACCCAGAGAATTTAGAGAATCATGGACTTAAGATAATTGTAGATTACAGTCATTTCCAATATTTCTTAGTCCCTTTTCTATCAGCTCCTTTTGTATTTTTTAGTGTAGTCTCCACATTGTAGACACTGTGCTTCTGTTCTCCATTCTTTCTTCTTCGAATAGCTTCATTACCAGAAATACTTTCTTATTTTGTGTAAATATGTTCTTTCATCTCTGGTTTCATCTCCCATTATTAATATTTATAAGGGTGCTTCATTCTGAGTGATTTCTTAGATTCTCAGATTACAAGCGGTTGTATGTTGGCAAAGTGGCTCTATAAGTAAGAAGTATTTGCTGGTTTCCGTGGTACAATACTTCCACCACTGCTGATTTGGGCTCTTAAAATTTCTGAATATTTAACAATTGACTCTTGAGAGCCTATGTAAGACAGTACTGGGACACCAGTGAATCAAGCTCTTTCTTTTAACATTTAATTGTGGATGGTGATTCTAGTTTTCTTAAACTTAATTTTTCTCCTGCTGTTTTTCTGCAGAATAAACACTAAACACAGAATGAAAAGTCCCAGTTGCTCTTTCTATTTAAATATTCATTCATTTAGTTTTTCATTCAAGAAATATTTATTGAATGCAAATTCCTCCTACGGTCATAGTTGTGGATTTTTATAATCACTGTATAATAGCTGTCTGGTTCAGTTGACTAGTATGCCAGACATCACATTTAGAAAGATAGAATTATGGTCAGGCACGGTGGCTCATGCCTGTAATTCTAGCACATTGGGAAGCTGAGATGGGCGGATCACCTGAGATTAAGAGTTCGAGACCAGCCTGGCCAACATGATGAAACCCTGTCTCTACTAAAAATATAAAAGTAGCTGGAGTGGTGATGTGCACCTGTAGTCCCAGCTACTCGGGAGGCTGAGGCAGGAGAATTGCTTGAACCTGGAAGGAGGAGGCTGCTGTGAGCCGAGATCAAGCCACTGCACTTTTGCCTAGGTGACAGAGCGAGACTCTGTCTCAAAAGAAGAAGAAAGAATTGTTGGGGTGGATGCAGTTTAAATGGTCATGCATGAGGCTGAGCTAAATTTGTATTTGGGTGCCTCTAGACAGCTGTTGGCTGTAACATTAGTCTTTTATATTGGGCGTTAGAGGCAAATGATTTTTTTCTTCAGCTGAGATGAATGAATAGAAACCCTGGGTGTTTGGATATTACCTTATCTCCTGAATCAAGAGCAGCCTTGTGTTGACCTGTTTAACAGAGTAATGTAATGCATGATAAAACTATCATGAGTGATAAGAGTAAGAGCTCTAGTTTTCCCAGGTAGCAAGGGGTGTACAAACTTTTTCCCTCCTCTGTGAGGAGGTGGAAACATATATGTCCTCTTATTCCACTCAATCAATATTTGGTTGAATATATATGAATGAATGAATAAATGAACACAAAGCAAACTAGGAGTTAAGTAAACAATTGGAAACTGTAACTACAATAAAGAAAACTGTAGGGATTCAAACTTTTTTAGCACATTGTTATAGTGATTTAAATCCTAAAAGGTCTTTGTAGCCTGTCTAAAGCATCTGGGTTAGAATACACCAGTATGTTTAAACTTGACGAAAGGAAAGAACACTACGGTGAGCATCACTCTTTTTAGCTTTATTCAATGAATACTCAATGGCAAAGAGAACAGAAGGAAATGATCTTCAGTGGACAGAAGGGATTTTGAGTTAATTCGAAGACAGCTTTTCTTGCTAGTGAGGATTGAGGCATTAGGCTACTTGAGTAAACAAAAGTGGCCATAGAATATTATAGAAATATTTCTTGGTATGAGCTCCCAAGCTACTTTATTTAAACATTTATTTACAGACATCTATTGAATACCTATTTTATGGAGCTGCTAAGGAAACATGGTGAATAAATGACATATAGATCCTGCCTTCTTTGAGACTGATATAGAGGGAGAGGGAGAGAAAGAAAAAAAGCACACCAGGCTATAATTTCAAACTGTTGTTAAGTTTAATGGAAAAAAAAAAGGTTTAGGGAAAACCTCTGACCCCACCTCTAGCCAGGGTGGGGTCGGAGGTTTTCCACCCAAGACAAGTAATCTTTGAGTTGAGGTTTGAAGGTTGAGGAGGGTAACCTAAGGTGAGAGTGAGTGGGAAGAACATGTGACTTCAAGATGAGCAGGTTCTGTGAGAAGAGCCTAGTGGCCACCTGGGGAACTCAGGGAAGATGGGGCCAGATATCCCCAGGCCTTCGGGCCACATTGAAGATTTGAACTTTCCCTTGAGATCAGTGGAAAGTCAGTGAGGGGTTAATAGCTGAAGAGTGACCAGATCATATTGCCTTTTAAAAATATCACTGGCTTCAGTGAAGAAAACCCATTAGAAAGTCTAAGGGTGGGTGTAGGAAGGTAGTGGAAGTGGAATTGGCAAGTGAAATGCATTCAAGAGCTATTTAAGAGTCAAAACCAATAGTGCGTAGTGAGGGATAGGATAAGGGGAATGAAAGAAAGGTGGGACTTCTGGGCTGTAGCTTGTGTGACTGTGGGAGCTTTTACCCAGACGGAGTGCTTCAAGACCAAAATATTGTTGCAGTTGTTATTTTTGGAATGGGAGCAGATTCAAGAGATTCTTCTTACATAGTGAGTTTGAGACATCTTTAAGATACCCAAGTGGAATTGCCGTGCAGGTGGAAGGCTGTGCTGCTTTTGAGCTTTAAGAAGGAGTTTGTGCCAGAGAGATGAGTTTGAGGGTCATTGGTAGACAGGTGATAATTTGTGCCGATATCTAGGGCAATGATTCCCAAAATATGCTCCTTTCTAGCAGCAGCCTCAGCTCCACCTGGAAACTTGTTAGAAATGCAAATTCTCAAGCCCTGCCTTTGGCCTGTTGAATCAGAAACTTGAGGTGGGGTGCAGCAGCCTGTGTTTGTGGAACTATCTACGTGATGCTAATGCACACTAAAGTTTTAGAGACCCTCCTCTAGAGAGAGAGAGTATGGAGTGAGAAGAATTTTGGCCTGGGGTTGAACCATGAGGTTTGACTTTTAAAGATTGGGAGGCGAAGGATGACTCTGCAAAGGTTGGAAGTAGCCTTTAGAGGGTAAAAGGAAAATCCAGGAACCAAGAGAAGAGAGGAAAGTAGGGAGTTACTTGTTGCTGACATATTATTAGGTAAGATGATGCATGCACAATGTTCTCTGGGTTTCAAATAAGTAAATCCAGACAGACAGAAAATAAAATAGTGGATTGCCAGGGGCTGGAGGAAGGAGAATGGGGAGTGACTGCAAATGAGTACAGAGTTTCTTTTTGAGGTGATAAAAATACTTTGGAATTACTGGTGATGGTTGTACAACGTTATGAATACACCAAACCCCGCTGAATTGTACATTTTAAAAAGGAAGATGAGGCCTGTGGCTCACGCCTGTAATCCCAGCACTTTGCAAGGCTGAGGCAGGCAGATTGCCTGAGGTCACAAGTTCCAGCCCAGCCTGGCCAACATGGTGAAACCCTGTCTCTACTAAAAATACAAAAATTAGCTGAGCTTAGTGGCGAGCACCTGTAATCCCAGATACTCGGGAGGCTGAGGCAGGAGAATCACTTGAACCCGGGAGGTGGAGGTTGTAGTGAGCCAAGATCACGCCATTGCACTTCAGCCTGGGTGACAAGAGAGAGATTTAGTCTCAAAAAAAAAGGAAGATGAGTAATTCTTTAGAGAAATCTTGTTTTAAAGAGGAGTCCAAACAGGGTGGAAGCTGAAGGAAGATGTGTAACTGGAAAGTTTTGGATGGCTTGTTCTTTTTAAAGCTAGTAGGAACCTGAAAATGTTTAAATTCTGTTGGAAAGGATCCAGAAGAGAGATAAAGAGATGATCAATGGTGTTGAATAGGGATATAACCTCAGAGTCAGAGGGGACTTTTGGGGCCAATAGTCTGCTGTTTTCCTAACCCCTGACCTCCATTTCATGTTATAACGCAGGTGAAAAAATTCCTCAGAAGGGATCTTTCAACTCAAGTTTGAACATCATGTGGGGCAGGTATCTTTCTGCCCCCCTGGGCCTACCATTCTATTTTGAGATGGTTCTGACTATATTGGTGAGTTGAGGAAAATCAACAGGGAAGATTAACTCACAAAATGGGAGGCAATGTTGCCTCTTAAGTGGACTTTCAATCTTTTTTAGTCATTTCCTTTATCCTCATTTCCAGGAGAACCCAGTGATGCCAATTCCTTAGGCTTTGAGACTTACCTGGTATTAATTGTGTTGGTTCTCAGTTTTTTGTTTTCTGTTTTTTTTGGAGGCAGAGTCTTGCTCTGTTGCCCAGGCTAGCGTGTAGTGGTTTGGACTCCTCTTTAAAACAAGATTTCTCTAAAGAATTACTCATCTTCCTTTTTTTTTTTTTTTGAGACTAAGTCTCGCTCTTGTGGCCCAAGCTGGAGTACAGTGGTGTGATCTCGGCTCACTGTAACCTCTGCCTCCCAGGTTCAAGCAATTCTCCTGCCTCAGCCTCCTGAGTAGCTGGGATTACAGGCTCCCACCACCATGCCTGGCTAATTTTTGTATTTTTAGTAGAGACAGGGTTTCACCATGTTGGACCAGGCTGGTCTTGAACTCCTGACCTCAGATGATTCACCCACCTCAGCCTCCTAAAGTGCTGGGATTACCCAGCTGGTTCTCAGTTTTTTCATTGTCAGTTTAGTATTCAGTTTTCTTGGTCTTCCAACTTATTTACCGTTCATCCAAATGATTCCCAGCTTTCAAAATTTTATTTTGTCTTCTCTCTTATTCTCCTTGTCTTTGATGATTTTCATTTTTTAAAAAAGGGCCTTTAAAAATTCACCTTTTGGTCAGGTGCAGTGGCTTACACCTATAATCCTAGCACTTTGGGAGGCAGAGGTGGGCGTATCACTTGAGCTCAGGAGTTCAAGACCATTCCGGGCAACATGGTGAAACACTGGCTCTACATAAAATACAAAAATTGGCTGGGTGTGGTGGCTTGCACCTGTATTCCCACCTACTTCAAGGGCTGAGGCTGGAAGATCACTTGAGTCCAGGAGGTGGAGGTTGCAGTGAACCAAGATCGTACCACTGCATCCAGCCTGGGTGACAGAGTGAGACCCTGTCTCAAAGGAAAAAAAAATCTCCTTTTAATCGGGTTTGGTAGATGCATAGGTTTAATCTTCCATCTTTATTTTCTCTCTTTTTCCCTCAGAGAATATATAACATGTTTTTGTGTCCTTTCACTGTTATAGTATTCTCCAGTGACTATGTATGAGCCACATGCCACTAATAAGCCATTTCTTTCTTGTCCAGTCTTTGGGGGCAGATTTTGGGAACCCGTTGGCACTATGTGGCTGTTGAGGATTAAATGCGCTAATGCATCTAAATTACCTGACACAGTAGGTGCTCAAAAAAGGCATGCCAACTCCTTTCTCAATCTGGAGGATGTGACTTAATTCTGTTGTATTCCTTGTTAGATTTCAGTTTGTCAGCTTCTGTTTGCCTTTGCTCCCTCCCAGCTTTGCAGGCCTGCAGATTTGACCACCAGGTCACCAGAGCACTCCTTTTAGCCACTGGTAACAGTTGTGGCTGCGATGGGGTAGGAGGTATCGTGAGAGCCTCACCATACTTTTCAGACATTCAGAAAGAATAGGCCTGGAACTTTTTCTGGCAACTTACATTAGTGAAGTTGTTTAGCTGAGAGGGAAGATATACTTGAAAGAATAAGGGATACCTCTACTTCTTGTAATTTTTAAAATTCTTTTTAAATACAAAGAAATTTTTACCCCCTTTTAAGAAACGTAAAGCAGTAGTTTTTAACCCAAGGTCTGTGGAGAGAATTCGGGGAGTCAGTGAACTTAAATGAGAAAAAAATTACATCTTTATTTTTATTAAACTTACCTTACTGATTATAGGATTACATTCAATTATAAATGTTGTAAATAAACTGTAGTAGCATTAGCAATATACGTGACAATTCAATATCACATTAATTTCTTAAAATATTATTTGTGCTCATTCCTTCCTCAAAATTATAGTGGCAGTTATCAGACTTGCCACTAGATCTTGTTATATAATATATTAATTTAAAAAGTACCTTTTGGGGTATTGTAAATTTGTATTTTAATATGTTGATAACTTTTTAAAAATGTAATTGAGATAGTTTTCTGTTAATCCTAGCTTATACATTAAAAACATTATTCTGAGAAAACGGGTTCGCAGGCTTCCTCAGGTCACTGAGGGTCCATGGCACAGAGATTCTGAACCCCAAAGATAAGTGACTGCCAAGGAATATGTGGTTGTTTGCATAAACTAATATTTTTCTTAGATCCCTAGTCACTCCTTTCTCCAGCATAGCCCGTTAAAATGTGCTTTCTAACATAGTTTACACTTTTACAAGATATTTGAAAAGGGGGCTATTTTATTTTTCACTGACATGTGATGTGAGTTCAGAAAAAGAACAAAGAACCCTTCTTTTGAAATGAGACTTAAATGTTTGAAATAACTGAAGTTTCAGGACTTAAGCGTTCTGTTAAGTTGCTTTGCTAACTTACTTATTTTATGTTAGGCTCTTGGGATGCTGAAACTCAAGGATGATGAAGTTACATGGCTTAGCAGCCATAGGTTCAAGTGACCTTGGAGGGTTGGTTTTATATTAATTATGCCTTAAAGCCCTTAAAAATAGGTTCTCCCCTCGAAACATCTGCTGGCCCCTTCCTGATGGCTGCTGTGTGTGCCTTTGACTTCATCTGGACAGTGTCTCTGCCTGCTCTGTTTCTTGGGTCAGCCGTGGAGGCTGGGCAGAGAGCCTGGAGCCTTGAGGTCAAGTTTCCTACCTCGGACACCTTGGAACTCTGCAGTGTTAAAGCTCTGGTGCCAGTTCTTGCTTTACTGACCTGAACTTGATACTTTAGTTTTATGTTGCCTAAAGCAGGTCTGCTAAATTGCTCTAAAAACTTAAATAAAGTATGAAGCACTCAATTTTCACCACAGTAGGTTCCCACTCCTTTTGAAGGAGTACTTCATAGTGTGTTAGAAGTTCTCATGAATCCCAGTGACTCAGAGGAGAATGTTGGAAGCTGGACTACATTTTTCTGTTTTCTTTCTTTCGTTTTCTTTGTTGTAGGGGAGGGATGGCATTTAATCCATGAAAACACCTGCTAGGTTCTGTTGACCCACATACATTGTCTCTCTTATCTTTTTATGCTTGTTTTTTTATCATATTCCTGACAGGAGGTTATTCCTCTGCAAGAATACCTCCTGCAATGATGAATGTTTTACTTAATGAAACCGTCCAATTCACTCTTAATAATAAGAATAGTCTTAATATTTATGAATTGCTTCCTATGTACCAGCCACTATATGAAGGACTTTACATATTTAAAACAACATAATCTGACAACAGTTCTATGAGTGATAGCTACTATCATTTAACTTCATTTCACAGATGAGGAGACCAAGATTCATCATAGAGGTAAAATAACTTGCTTAAGTTCCTATGCAGTGTGTGGCCGAATTTAAAGTGGAACCAAGGCAGTCTGACTTAGGAACGCAGGCTCTTAAATCGGCCTGTTGGATTAAAGCAATTTCAGAAGTGCTTCAGTTAAGCTGTCCTAGTTAACTAGTAGGGTCTAATGTATCGTGTAAGTTTACCATGTTGATAGCTGTGAAGCCAAACAAGCACATCTCCAGCCGACTTTGGTATTATAATTTATTATTCGAATGTTCTAAATGCAACATTTAATGTTGAGTTTATTTATGTTAATAGGGATGCTTCCTTTGGAAACTGCACTTACAATCTCACCATCCTCGACTGTTTGCAGGGAATCAGAAAGGTAATAACAATTCTCCTTTCTGTAGTTGAAACAGTAGTTTAAAAAAGTATGAGAAAGGAATAATCTCAACGTCCTCATTTGTTATTGGAGGGAAGAAAGGGGAGCCAGTAAGTAGAAGACTTTTTACTTTTTGAAGGATGATTGATTTGTAAAATACAAACACCAGGAAAAACTGGGAGGAGATAGTAGAAGGGGCCTTTCTTTGTCATGTAAACTTTTTGTGTTCCGGGTCAGATTTATCACCACTATCAGCTGCAGTGCATGTGACATTGCTTTGTTGCTTAGCTTCTTTATCAGGCTTGATCTTGGTGTGGGAGAGTGAGGAAGTTATCTAAGCCACTGGTCTCCTCTGCTGCTTGGTCCCACCCCAGGCCCACTAAAACAAAAACTCTGGGAGTGGAGCCCTACGGTCTGTATTTGAACAATCTCTCCAGGTGATTTGATGCACTCTAAAGTTTGAGAACCAAGTGATAGTTATTTAATTATTACTGTATATAATGGAGAAGTTAAACTAGAAGATATCTGAGAGCTCTCGGAACATGTTTTAGAAACATTAACTCACAATCTGAGAAGTTACACAAGCTATACTGTAAATTCTAATGAGGGCTCAAAGTACAGAATTCCATCTCGAACATAAAACCATGATTTATTATCAGTCAGGAATGTACGTATGACATAACCTGTTGATCGTAGGACATACACAGCAATGTCACATGGACTATAAATATAGTATCAGTAGCAATTCTAGTTCATTTCTCTTCTGATTTTGCTGTGTTTTGAGTTGAGAAAATTGGTGTGATAAATGTGCTACCTGTTTTATATATGGTTGTTTCTATTTCATTTAAAATGAATTTAAACCCTATCAAACTTTAAAATAGTTTTCAAATGCTTTTCTTTCCACTTAAACAACTATAGAGATACTCTAGCCCACCCTTGCAAATGATATTGCCAAAATGCACTTCCCGTAATACCAGTTAAGAACTTCTATGGAGACATTACCCAACATATAAGTGTTAATTATAGCATTTAGAAAATGTGCCTGAGGGAAAAATAATTTATTTATATCACTATTATTATTTTGCCTTCTCTACCGTCTGGTACTGGCCATTTGTTTTATAACACTAAAAAATTTAGAAAGAGTTGACACTGGAATATCCCTGCCTGTTATTAGGTAATTAGTAACTCAGTATGGAAAGCTGTGCCATCTTTTCTGTTGTAGAGGAAAGGTGTGTAAACTTGTTTCATTACGTGTTGGAGTTAACTCAAAGATAGATGAGATTTTGGAGGATCTCATAGATTGTGCAGCATGTCTTTAAGCACCTGAAACATTTCCTGTATGTTCATTCTCTTACATAAAGGACCATGTTCTGGGCAATTTTTGTGTGGCACTGGTAGTACCCTTCTAAGAACCTATAGAGTATGGCCACATTTTTGCCTTTTAGGGAGCACACTTCTCTGATTTTGATGTATTGGCGTTGTCTAAGTACAGTTTATATTCCATGTTATGTGAACTACTATACATGGACATAAGCAAACACTTTAAAAATAAAGAGAAAAAAAAAGTTAGTCCTTCAGAGTATATATATATTTTTTTCTCACTTTTTTTTCTGGAAAGGTGCATGTGGATGAACTCAGTTTTTTTTTTTTTTTTTTAAAGGGTGGACTAATTTAAATAATTTGTTCTGCTTATTCTGTAGGGGTTGTTTAAACCAGTGTTATCAGAATTTTGCATTTATAAGAATCACCTGGGAAGCTGTACTGAAAATGGTAATCCTAGGCCCCAACCACTGAGAATCTGATTTAATAGTCCTGGGGTGGGGCCCAGGAGTCTTTCTTTAATATGAATTACCCTAAGTGTTTCTGATGCAGATGGTGCATGTTCTTTGTTTTGAAAAAACACTGATAGATGTACTGGAGCTTGGCTTGTTAGTTCTTTTTCTATTTTTAATGACTTGATCATGTAACTTTTAAATGTACCTGTGGTTTTGTATTCTGTTGTAATCTGTATAGCTTCATGATTTATAAAATAAAAGACTCTCTGTTCACTTTAAAATATTAGATCTGAGCAAGCTGGATAGTTTTTAAAAGTTCTAAGTTATTAGTTAGAGTATAAAGTTTTTCTTTGTGATAAAAATATCAGTTTTTTTCTTTTAAATTGTAAGAGCAGTCAAGTATGATTCTACTTTGTCAGAAACTGTCATCATGAAACAGATTCTCCCAAGGTAGAGTTTTAGGAATAAATAAAGGCCTGTTAAGTAGAAATATTAAGAGTTTTAGGGGTTGGAAGAAAAAAAATACCGTAAAAAATGCAGGGTTTTTTTTGGACTAAATACCTCCTTATGATAAAAGGAAAACAAAAACTCATAAGAATAATTGATTTTTCTTCTCCTAACAAAGAAGTAATCACTATGATATGTTCTGTCATAGTTAGGTCTAGTTCCCAAAAGGTTCTAACTGTAAATTTATTTTGTTTCATTTTTTATACATATAATTTTACATACAAAACTGATGTAAGTTAGAAATCAAGGTATCTTTTGTGGGGCTTTTTTTCATGTTTTCCTAAGTGTTTATTTAGTTCCATTTCTTAGACAGTCTTAATGCAATATAACCAATGTTATAAAAAGATTTCTAGGTATGCATTAAAAATCAAAGGTTTCAAGCTATCTCTTCAGATTAGTGAGGATCATTTCTGTAAGTAGATGTTCCAGAAATAATGAGTAGAGTTTATCAATTTCACATGGAAAAACTAATACAAATTCTGCTTTTAGGGATTACAACATGGATTTTTTGACTTTGAGACATTTGATGTGGATGAATATGAACATTATGAGGTTTGTACATTTAAATTTTTTTACAAAACATAATTTCATGTTGATTAATTTTTCCCCCCTCACACTCATGTATTGCAAATTGAGTGGGTGCTAAATGAAAGCATTCTGGGATTTTCAGTAGTGGTTAGTTTTGTCCTTTCTGCCTTTGTTATTTCCTTTGAATCAGGAGTCACCAAAATTTTATTTTGGGAAAACAACATATTTATATATATTCTCCTATCAAATCTTAATTGACAATCACTTTGTACCTTGAGTTTATAAGAAAAAGTAATTTCTAATTATGGTTGGGTAGTAAAATTATAAGTTACTTTTATTTTAGCATTCAGGCTTTATTTATTTATTTGTTTGTTTATTTTTGAGGTGGTGTCTAGCTCTTTCAACCAGGCTGGAATGCAGTGGTATGATCTTGGCTCACTGCAACCTCCGCCTCCCCAGGCTCAAGCCATTCTCCCACCTCAGCCTCTCAAGTAGCTGGAATTACAGGTGCATGCCACCACACCTGGCTAATTTTTTTTTTTTTAAGAGATAGGTTTCACCATGTTGCCCAGGCTGGTCTTGAACTCCTGAGTTCAAGTGATCCACCTGCCTCAGCCTCCCAAAGTGCTGGGATTACAGGCATGAACCACCATGCCTAGCCCCCTTATTATATTTTTGATTGGATCAATTTTATTTTGAAACATGGCTGAATTTATTTAGTTCTAAAAGTTGGCTGAATTTTTTTTTTCTCATAGCATCATTACAAAACTTTTGACTAATGTCTTGACTGCTCAAAATGTAGGCAAAGGCTATCTCCAAGCTAGGTTGCGCTGTAAGGAGATGTTGGAGAAGAGTAAGATAAGGAGGAGTCTAGAAAGCGGTAACTTTTTCTGAAAGATGAAGTGTGAACGTGAGTAGGTTCAACATTTTCAGAATGTGAACTCATCATGTTGGGTTTCCCCAGAGTAACAATACAATTTATCTCTTCCTTTAGTAAGATAAGGGCAGCCCTCACGTTTGGGGTCCTAGTCCAGAATACAGCTATTTGGATATCCTGCTTCCAGGTTAAATGCAACATATCTGAAAAGAAACTGATCATCTTTTTACCCGAACATGGTCCCCTGCTTTGTCTGTGTTACAGCATTGCCATCCCAGGCTCAAGGCTAGAAACGTTGCTTTGTTTTCCTCCCTGAACTAGTGAGTATTTGGATCACTTCTACTAGTGCCACAAGATGTATTAATTATATCTGTCTTTCCTCTCTGTTCTCACTTCCTTCCCTCTGACTCAGGTCTCATGTCATTTCCTGTGGACCGTTCATTTTAATAGTTCTCTAACTGAGCATGGCCCTTCTCCTCCCAGCCTGTCTTAAACACACCTGAGTGATCCTAAAATAGAGTTCTCATCTTGCTTGTCTTGTTCTTGGCCCCAAACTGGCTGTTTCTCCCATTGCCCTGCTGAAATGAGGATAAACTCCCCTGTCCTGGCATTCTTAGCTCTGATGAGCTCCAGCCTATCCTTCTAGCTGCATCTCCTGTTTCTTCACTGTACGTACTCTGTGTTCCAGCTCCTCTGAACTGCTTAGTTTCTGTTTCTTGAATGTCTCTGTTCCCTGGCTGAGCTTGCTTTTTCACAGATACCCATCTCCTTTCACCTTCCCCTCTTCCATTTCATTTGTGTTAAAATCCTGCACAGATTAGATCTCACCTCTGGAGTACTCCTGCCCCCTCCCCCCCAATTTCATGTGTTACAATTTGTACTTTCCATTTTTCTTATATAATGGCTATTTGCATACAAGCCTTATTAGGTTGCAAATTCTCTTTGGATGGAATTATGACCAAATGGAGAAACATATACTTTGTTCTTGGATAGAAAGACAACATTATGAAGCTGCTACTTTTCCCAAAATTAATAAATTTAATGGAATTTATTTAAAAATCCCAAAGAGAGTTATTTTTAATACCATAAAAGGATTTTTAGTAGTGACAAAAAAAAAAAAAAAACCTTCCCCTCTAAAATCCAATAATTAGAAACGAAGGGAATACGTACTTATAAGAAAGAAGGTCAGATAACTTGTAGTACATATAAATCATTGAATGTTATGCAGTCATTTTAAAAAAAGAATTGAGCTGTACCCCACTTATCTTGAAATGATTTCTATAATGATTGTTGAAGAGAAAGCTTACGCATATGGAAGAGTGCTTTAATATAATCTATCTTTGTAATAAAACAAACAATAATAAGACACTCCCTCGCCCACACATGTAGGTATCTATATTACATGACAAGAGGTGACTTACTTTGAAGACAATGAAGCTTAAATTTTAGGGGGCCTCAACCTCCAACTTGTACGGGCTCCTTTTATAGTCCTATACCGAATTTTGTGTTCATAATTTTTTATTGTAAGGTGGACTCACAAATTAGATAAGTTTCAGACCCCCTTCAAAACCTGGACCTGGATCCCTGCCCCATGTATATGAACATGAAGAATGCAAATGCCATTGTATTATTATTAAATATATGGCCAAACACTAAAGCCATTTCAATTAAAGGAGAGACCAAGGTGGGAGAGGGTTGCAGGGGGTGAGAGAGAAGAAGGAACAATTCAAGGAAAAAACCAGTGGACGTTTTATTTATTCCTTACTCTCTCTCTTTCTTAACTTCAGTGGTGATGCTGAGGGTTGGTTGAAAATAATCTCGAAAAACCTGAAGCAGACAGTACAATTTTATTCTTGTAAACCAACCAGCCAAACAAACAAAAATCTGACAAGAAGGTAGTTACACCTTCACCTTGACAGTGACCACCTAGGCGATGGGAGGGGAACAGTCAGTTTTGGTGAACATTTGAAAAATTTTGTCAAACAACTTCTTTTTAAAGAATGATTTATCTATTCTATTATAAAGCCTATAAAATAGAAAACCACCATTGTGATTGGCAGGTGGTAGGTATTTCTTAAATGTTTGCTTAAGGAATAAATGAATAAATAAAGTAACTCTTTCCTGACAGTCTGTGGGCCCAGTCCTTTCCTGTCAGAATTTCTCTTGCTATTTGCCCTGTTCTAGTGAGTATGATATTTGGTGAACTTGTGGAATAGCTGAGTTCATACATTTTATTAGCTCCAGTAAAGTCAGTATTCCAATGAAGGTAGTGTAGTTCTCAAAGTAAAATTTTATTGTTGACAGCAATTTCTGAGAGTGTAAGACTTAGATGATTAGGGGATGTTTAAGATGCAACTTTTCAAAGGCACTTTTTTTTTTTTTTTTACTAAAGTACATTTAATAAATGATATGGCTCACAGAAAAAAAAGCCTAAACCAATAAGACTGAATCTGTATGCGAGATTAAAGGGGAATCTTAGAGTGTTACTTATAAACGCTACTAATGATGAGGTCAACAGAATGCGGGACATACTTGTTGTATAAAATCTACAGATATACCGCTGCCCATTCTGCAAAGGGTTACATCCATGTTCCTCCTGCAATTCCAGGGTCTAAAGCAGTGCTGTCCACTAGAAATATGAAAGTCATATGATGAAATTAGTTTTAATAATACATTTTACTTGTTTTAAATATATTGTTTGCATATTTACTAATATACCTAAAATTGCATTTAACATGTAAGCAAAATAGAAATTATTAATGATATATGTATTTTACATTTTTTTGAATAAAGTCTTGGAAGCCCAGTGTGTAGTTTATTTCATTTACTATCTTTTTTTTTAAAAAATAAAGATGGGGTTTCACCATGATAGCCAGGCTGGTCCTGAACTCCTGACCTCAGGTGATCCGCCCACCTTGGCCTCCCAAAGTGCTAGGATTACAGGCGTGAGCCACCGCCCCTGGCCTTTTTTTTTGAGACAGTGTCTTGCTCTGTCACCGAGGCTGGAGTGTGGTGGTGCAATCTAGGCTCACTGTAGCCTCGACCCCCCTGGACTCAAGCCATCCTGCCACCTCAGCCTCCTGAGTAACTGGGACCACAGGTGCGCGCCACCATGCCCTGCTAATTTTTGTATTTTTTGTAGACATGGCGTTTCGCCATGCTGCCCAGGCTGATCTCAAACTCCTGGGCTCAAGCAATCTGCCCACCTTTCCTTCTAAAGCCCTGGGATTGCAGGTGTGAGCCACTACGCCTGGCCTCCAGTGTGCAGTTTATACCATAGCATATCTTCATTTAGACTAACCATATTTCAAGTGCATAGTAGCCACATGTAGCTAGAGTATGGATTCTGCAAGGACAGGCTAGCCAATATACTGTCATAGTCCATCAGTGTGACATGAAGCCCAGGTCATATCTCCTTGCTTCCTTCATATGATCTGTTGTTCACATGAGAGTTAATTTCAAAGCCCTGCTCTATTTAGAAAGCTCGAGGTGAGATACCTCAGGCTTTTGCTTTATTTTCGTGTGACTTTAAAACGGCCTGTTGTATTAAGTATTGATAAACAACACCAGACGTTGGCCTCCATCTTGCAAAAGTGTCTTCCAAAATGTGGTCTTTCTAGGTCCTTTACCAAGCTGTTGTGGAAATGTGCAGTTCCTCACATTTGCCCCGATCAGACATGAAATCTGGGCAGCTATGCTGGGAGGGTCCAGAAAAGTAGCTGTGAGACAGTGTTGCAAAAGCTTTCTCTAGGAATCAGTGTCAAAACATTTGTACTTCTTCAACAGCTTTCTTAATGTATTCTCAAAGAATACATACCTTGAGAGCCTTGAGAACTTTTACTCCGTTGAAATCTAGCCATTTCAAATCTAGTTCAGAAAAATAAAAGGACCTTTTTTCCTAGGGAAAAAGAATGAAGATGAAAGAGCTTGAACATTCAGTTAAATGATGTACCTGTAGGTATGTGAGGAGCTCTGCTCTCCCATAGTAAAGTTTAGTGGTTAATGCTACTGTAGGCTAATACTCTGCTTGTAAGACCTGGAAGTGGCACCCATATTCAGAGTCTACCTTTAGTCAGCTTTCTTCTGTTTTTGGGGGGTAGCTGTCTTTACCAAACAAGACGTTGCCCAGACACCAGCGATCATTTATGATGCACTGTTAAGCAGTTACAATTTATCAGAGACTATTTGAAGTTATGTCTTTATTTGTAATTTGGCTTCTCCCAAGGGCTTTCCACTATTTACCAGAAGGCCGGCCATGTTTGATGATGGAAATGTGCTGCAGTAGCAGTGCCCTGTTCTTACGGTTGGGTTTGGGGGAAGAAATGCAGAGAAATGGTGCTTCGTTGGCAGCATTGGGGGTGCCTCATCACTGTAGCTTACATTTATTACCCCATTCAAAACTCACCCCATGCAATTTCAAGAAGGCTCCTTAAAGATCTATTTGGGGATTAGGTGGAGATAAAAGTTCAAAAACGACTTCAAAACTGAGATAGTACTGTGACTTTTTTCTTTGAGCTATTTTCTAGCTGCCGTTATCTTCCCCCTGCCATAAATCACTCCTTTTTTTGTGTGTGAAAAACCAAATTATGAGGATATTTTCCAGAATATCAAGCTATTGTGGACTTGATTCTGTACTTTTAAATGTGAACAAAGCCAGGCCACTTCTTTACCATTGTCATGACAGAAGTTAGAGCCGCACTGGGCCTGCATGCCTGATGGCAGAGGCACTATTACTGCCTTGACAACAGAGTCACTGCACAGGGCTTCCTTTTGTTTTTTCATTATGGCACATGGAAAAAATGATAATATTTGCCCAACACCCTGTGATTATAGCTCATAGCTGTTGGCAACTGGCCTGAGAACTCTGGCTGCCCTAGTCTGCCAGGCAGCTCCATTCTGGTCACACTGGTTAGGAAGCTTTGCTTTGGAGAAATAATGGTGTGCAGATGAACAATTGTTTTTGAGAGACAAGTGGCCACACCATGCTCCTTATGGCCTCATTCTTATAACTTTTCAGTTCATTTGTTGAACAAATATTAAATGCCTACTATTTGCGCCATTTATTTGCTAGACTCAGTGTTTCTTTTTCTTTTTTGTTTTTTAGGAGGCTACCAGTAATATCGTCTCTCCATGTGTAGGGTTAAAGCCTTTGGTCTTGTCATTCATGTATTCTTGTGCCTCATTCTGCAGAAGTTGCCATATTCGAGTCTTGCCCCAAGCCCCCATTTTTATGCTTATCAAATTTGTTGTGACACAGAATTTCTCATTGATCCATAACAGACTGAAATGTGGATTATTTTATTCCAGAGACATTCAAGCAATTCAGAGGTTGTCATTATTGCTATCTTCACCTAAAGGATGCTCTTTTGGGAAAAGACCATTTCTATTCTAGAAGGTGATTTCACATTATTTTAGCCACATTACAATATAGCCCATCTGGGAACTGTTTGTGATAAAGCATGGGTTCATTCTGGATGCCTGGGATTAGCTATTTCTTGGGTCTTGGGCCTCCTCGATCAAGGCTGCACATGACTATCAGGGTGTAGGTTTTAAAAATTAAGTCTGATAACATCGTTCCCCTGTTTTAAGTCCTTCATGGGCTCCACACTGACTAAAGGTGTGGAAGAAATGCGGACTCCTTATTATGGCACGGAAGGCCCTTCTTGACATGGGTTTGTCCTTCCTCTCCACCCTTGCCCTTTTCCGTTCCCTCTCCACACCCAAAACCACGCAGCTTACCAGGTGGCGGCTTCTGTGCTTCTGCGCATTCTCTTCCTCCCTCCTCCTGCCCGTCAGCTCTTCTTTCTGGTCCACTGTATTTACGTGGCTGACTGTTAAGTCCTTCTCAGCCCTGTGGAAGCTCTTCTCACACAGTCTTGTGTGATACTCTTTTTTACACATCTGCAGGTACTTTTGGGCAGGAACTGTCTTATTATTTGTTTGAATAAGTAACCTAGTAGCATAGTATACTTATAGTGGGCAGTTATTATTTGTAGAATGAAAGAACTAAAGAAAAAATGTATGAATAAATGCTAAAAACAGGAGGATAGCACATTTCAAGATATTTTATATGATCTCTTTTCAGTGGCAAGTGCCTAAGGCATGTTAATTAATCCATTCTGATTTTGTAGTAATATTTCAAGGGACAAATTTACCATGGTAGACAACTTCTTCAAATGATGTTTATCAGCAGCCAATCTATTCTGCAAGAGTAAGGTTTTTTGTTTCTAAGTCAGTGATTTACAACACAGATTGCTAGATATTTTAATCCAAGACCCGATCTGCATGTGACATCAATTTAGTTTAATATGTGACTAGGGACTATCTCCAGGTTGACTCTGTCACCCTTCACTGCGGTAAGTAAATTGTCAGATTGACCAGGTGGTATAGAGTCCTAACAATGGCTCTTTAGCACCTGCCTTGAGAAACCATAAAGTTTGTTAGGCCTCCCGTCTCTCAACAAGTCACATCAGGTCAACAACAGGAGTCAATGTTCTTGAACACGGAAATTATGATTGCTTCAAGACTTTGCTTTGGATTAGAATTTGTATAGCAAATCAAAATGTAATCTGGATGCTGCTTGGTCTGCCTCCTTTACATGTTGGTGGATTGTAGAACTGGAAATATGGGACTGCCGTAGGACAGGGTCAAGCAGTGCCCAGAATGCAAGTATGTGGGCATGTCCTCACCACATGGAGCAGTTATGGAAGTGCGCCTCCCACTTGATTTGAATATTAGAAGAACTATTAGAAGAAGCATTCTCCTGTGAACATCTGGTAGTGTTGATTATACCACTCTAAAGCCTCAAGTTTAAGGAAGCAAAATTACTTCCTGGCCATTGCAACTGCAAAAGTGAGGGCACCCAGTGCTTCTGTATCTGTTACACCCCTTGCTGGTTCAAAGGTCACGTTGGTTAAATCTATAAAATGTTTTGAGAGCTACCCTGTCCTAAACAATTTCCCATGGCTTTTTTTTCTTTCCCTTTAATAATTGTTTGGTATCTTTTCCTTCTTTTATCTTCAAACTTCTTAAGAGAGGAGTCTCTAACTAATTATGGTCTGGCCTCTACTGAAAGTGTTCCTGCTAACACAGGGGTTTGTAAAACCAAGTGGCTATGCTTGTTCTTCCTACTTGGTTTATTCTGTGGTCGCTCTCTAATTCACATTCCTTCCCTAATTTGTAATGTGCTGTCTTTTGGATTTCTCCTCCCTCCATGGCTAACCATCTTTCTTAGCCTCCCTCGCAAGTCCTTTCTCTTCCTTTGCCCACCCTGATATGCTGGGGTTCTCTAGGCCCTCATGATTTCTGGTTATACACACTTTGTATGATTGAGTGCATCAAGTTCCAAGTTTCAACAACCATGTATGTGCTGCTGACTCCAAATCATCTTTGCATCTTGAGCACTGGAGTGGCATCTGCAAATGTGCACTGGATTTTTGCCCCATGCTGTTGTATCAGCAGAGGTGTTCGCTGACAGGGACTGTGGGAATGGTCCCCTACATGTTTTCCAACCCTACTGTCTCCCTGCTGCAGCTGATGCTAGCAGAGGTGAAGCAGTCATCCACATGGGAAACTCCTCTTTCCCTCCACCGCACCGTCTCCCTCTAAAGCAAGTCTAGATTAATAATCTAGAGTTTGATTGTTATTTAAAGCCAGATGGCATGCCAACTTAATTTAAACCAAATAGTTCAAATATTTACTTTGCTTTAAGCTCATAAAGTGCCTGTCCTTACAGCATAGTTGTGTTTATGTAATACAACTATACTGTCAACACTATTTTTTGTTGTTTTAGAAGTTAGGGAAATATAAAGAAGGCATTTTTAAATGAATTTGAAAAAGGCATTGTGGTTCTACCTTATTAAATTTCAAAATAGTCCTTGTGCCACTGTCATTCCTCTTATGTTCTTCTAGTATCATACTTTTAAAGTTTAATGTGACTTTTTCTTTAAAGGATAAAACGGAGATGAAAATAACACCTACCTTATAGGGTTACTATGAGAATTAGGTAAGTTATATAGAATACAGCAGAGCTTAACACAGAGTCAGTGGTATTCACGTATTTGCTGCCATTTTTGTTGCTGTTATTTGTCATTCCCACTTGCCTTCAGACTCCATGAAGGCACAGAGAATTCTTTTTATTATTTTATGTATGATACCAGTTTACAGTCCATGATATATAATAAAGGCTCAGCAAATGTTTAAATGAATGTTGAATTGCACTTCAAAACTGCTTTTCCCTGTTTTCCTAGGAAACACATCTGTTGATAAAGGAAATCAATCTTGTAATTGTCAACCTCAAAGACTATCTTTTCTATCTTACTGTAGGTTTATTATAGTAGTAAAAAGGTCAAATAGTTTTCAGTGTTTGGACTGAAAAATATATCTGTGACTATTACTGTAGAATCACAGATGTATTTCTTAGAAATTGTAAAAGCTGGCCAGGCGTGGTGGTTCATGCTTGTAATCCCAGCACTTTGGGAGGCCAAGGTGGGTGGATTATGAGATCAGGAGTTCAAGACCAGCCTAGCCAACATAGTGAAACCCCGTCTCTACTAAAAATACAAAAAAAATTACTCGAGCGTGGTGGCATGTGCCTGTAATCCCAGTTACTCGGGAGGCTAAAGCAGGAGAATCTCTTGAACCATGAGGTGGAGGTTGCAGTGAGCTGAGATTGCACCATTGCACTCCAGCCAGGGCGACAGAGCAAGACTCTGTCTCCAAAAAAAAAAAAAAGGAATTATAAAAATTCATGTTTTTTAGTCAAATTATATTTTGAATGCACTAAGAGAGTGAACTATTCAAAAGAAAGCTGTGAATCTTTTGTAGACTGGAGAATCCTGTGCCACAGTGAATAACGACACCTAAATGTGTCAGTTACAGGAATTCAGATTTTTTATTTTGGGTTTTTCTTATAGTGAAGAACATCTATAGTTTTTTTTTTGCATAGTATTTGGTAGGTAGCAGGCTTTAGATCAGAAGTGGTGAAATCATACTCTTGCCTCATCCTTGCTTAGATATTTGTTTACAAAATGTGGTAGGGTTGGAAAGTACCTTAAGTTCCTATCTGATCTAGATTTCTTTGCAGTGTATGTATGTGTTTAATTAGAAAAACCGATTTGTGTCATATAAAGTATTTTATTATTGATAAACATTGACATTTGTATAATTCGCTATGAACAACGGCACAAATATTAACTTTGGAAGACTACCAAAGTGAGCTTATATTAGGTCAATTAAAAGCTGTAACTTTATTATTAATTTTTTTTCCATTTTTATTATTCTTATTAATTTCATTCCATCAACCTTATCCTGGGTGCTGAATATAACCCAATATTATCTACTATTTATCTTTTTGGGTAGGAGGATTTGCACACATATTCTTTTGGTTCTGTGAATGAATGTATCTTAGGGAGCCCGTTGCCTATCTCCATATGATTAATTATAAAAGGTTGCTAGTTAACCAAATGGATTTCTGTAATCCAAATAAGCAGATATAGCACAGCATATTTATCTAGCATACTTGGTTGGTGGTCAGGGATACAGAAATAGTGACCACAGAAACCTGTTTTCTTTTATTGCTCATAAAGAATTGGTTTTAGTCTCTTGATGATTAGAGCGTACCTTTATTCTTGAATTTTCAAATACTGTTTTAAGCTTAATAATTACTTGAGGGATATTGGATCATTAATTTGAGACTTTTATTTAAACAAGCAGATATTTAATTGCCATAATTAGATTCTTTATTTAAGTTGTTGTAAATAGAAGCTATGCTTGAGGTTTAACTTCGCATGTGCATTCATAACACTCAGGGTCTCTTAGATTTTACTTAGGGCATTTTGGAGATATTATGTTTATTATAGTTAGATTAAATGCAGTTCAGATGTTTATAAATGTGATGCACAGTTTTACATATAACTTTATAACTGGGAAGAAACATCTGCATTTTAAAAATGACAATTATATTTTAGAGCCAAGTTTTGATTTTCATGGAAATGATAATGGGTAATGTAAGTAATTAAAATAGTGGCTCCAGTTTTTTTTTGATGGCCGTATTCCAATTTATTTAACAAATATTTATTGTGTTCTTACGGTAGAGTACAGACTCTATATTTGGCTCAGTTTTGTACTATTGAGGTCCTTGCCATATAATGGGGGAACGAAAGCTTTTTATATGGATAAGTAATGGATGGCCCAGTGCGGAGAACTACATTGCTTCCCTTCCCTGAGAATGGAGATGAGGAGGGCAAGGGTAGAAGTGGGTGGGGGGAGTAAAGACAGCATAAGTTAAGAGGAGATACATATATTTTATGATGCATTGCACTAATGCCTTCCAATGTCTGCAAAATTTTGGGTAACTTTACTTGTTCCCCAGTGTCCCATGGTTCCGAGGCACACGGGGAAGGGAAGAAAATGGGGAAGATGATGGAGCCATGGAAAGGTGCTTGGCCCTTTTCTTGGTCTTTAAGCCTTTTCTGAGGATATCTTGGCGTGTATAGACTAGGGGCTGATAACTGGTGCTCAACATCAGCCAACGGGCATGCTTTATTTGGTTTCATAGGAGTTAATGACTTAATTTTAAAAGTCAACATTTTAAAAACAGATTTCACGTGAAAATTCAGTTGGAAGATCAGCTGTGTTTAGTTGGCTTTCCTGCAAGGTGCCTCATTAGCTGCAGTGGAGGCGCACCTGACTCTAGAGGGGCCCCTGCCTCTATGTATGTCATTGCCTGACTCTACCTCCTACAGTACAGTTTGACTGACTCTGGTTTGTGGAATGGATGAGCCCATATCCCTCGCTCCTGCCTCTTGTCATTTCCCCATCTAAAAATTGGCATTCACAAGAGATATCAGCCCTATAAAAACAGAAAAAAAAAAATTGGAAGTGTATTCATCATGAGCTTGATATTTACAGATTTATTTTTCATTGTTCAAAATAGGTTTACTACATTTATGGAAAGTGTTAATATTTCCCATTTTCTCTTATTTTCCTTTATTTATTGCCAGGACAAACGATGTTTGCTTTCATTTCATTTCTTTGCAGAGTAGCCAGGAGACAAATATTTTATGCAAAATACCTCTACTGTAAATGAAAGTTTCTAAATGTT
The DNA here is from genome assembly GCA_963573385.1 of Cacajao melanocephalus. Taxonomy (NCBI): domain Eukaryota; kingdom Metazoa; phylum Chordata; class Mammalia; order Primates; family Pitheciidae; genus Cacajao; species Cacajao melanocephalus. Next base: position 36,552 of record CAUYLG010022115.1, read on the forward strand.
TCATATGGTCTAGACACAAGTTTTTGTAAAGTGATTGAATTCCTAAATAGCATTTCGAGAATCAGGTGCATGTTTTTATTTTAAGCTGCATTTGTCTACATGTATGTCTAATTAGTCTAGTAGTAAGAGTGAAAAGCAGTTTTATTTGTAAGGGTCTCCTAAATTGTATAAGAATTATAAAATGTTTTTCTTCTCTTTTCTCACAAAATTCTGCCAGCGAGTTGAAAATGGTGACTTCAACTGGATTGTTCCAGGAAAATTTTTAGCATTTAGTGGACCACATCCTAAAAGCAAAATTGAAAATGGTAGGTTTTTCTTTCCTTTGCCATCCAAACATTTATTTTGATTCACCTTTCTAAGTTTCTTAACTTCCTCAGATAATTATTTTATTTGATCATATTCTCCAAAGAATATTTATTCATAAATTTAAAAATTGAGCACTAGTAACTAGTGTGTTAAATATTGTACTTCCAGTAGGTGGCGCTATAATCACTGTTTTAGAACTAACAAATTTTTAGCTTGCCATAAATCAGATTGTTCGCTTTACCTGACCCCCAATTATTAGAGAAGAATCTGAGAAACAAATTAGTCAAACCCATAAGCAGATTGCTGATTCTTTCAGTGGTTCTCAGATTTATTTGTTGGTAGAGTGCTACACATCGAGGTATTCTTTGGGTAACACCGTGTTGAATAATGATGATGAAGACAATGTGTCATTTACTGAATACGTAGGTGCTAGTTACACACATCAAAGCATTATCTCTTTTAACACTCAACACAACTCTATGAGATACAGATATTGTTATCTCCATTTTAGAGAGGAGTAAATTGAGCTTTATTAGTAGGGAATTTGCCCAAGGTCACAAAGTAATAGGCAGAACTGGTACTCCAAACCAGAGGAGGGCTCCTTAACATTGCCACTGCACTGATACACTTAGTTCCCTTGTGACAACTAGGTACAATTTTCTAGCTGACAGTAATTAAACTACTTATTTGCAGCATATGTATTGCCTTGGGCATACATATTTAGGAAAAAAATAAAAGCAAAACAAAAAATAAACCTTTTGAATGAAATGTGATCAGCTGTGCAAGTTTTACCATTAATACTTATTTTGTACTTTTGTACTTGCAAATTTTTTCTATCTACTAACATTCCCTAGAAGACAAGTAATGATAAACAACAGTGGTTGAAAAATAACCACGAACAGAATAGCTTTTTTTTTTTTTTTTTTTTTTTTTTGGCTCTCAATCGGATAATAGAGGTGGAATACCAGTGTTCTGAGGGAACCCAACTTGAAACCCCTGGTCTAGATTTATTCTTGAGCTAGGCATGGTGGCATGTGCCTGCAATCCCAGCACTTTGGAAGGCTGAGGTAGGAGGATTGCTTGAGGCCAGGAGTTTAAGACCAGCCTGGGCAACATAGCAAAACCCTGTCTCTTAAAAAAATTTTTTTTTCTTTAATCACCATCTCCTAAAATGTAGTTTCATTGTATATTGTTGTTATTCATACATTTAGTTTTTATAATTTGAGCTTTCATAAATATGCTTATCATTTGACACCTGTGACTTATCTAATAGGGAACTCTGCTTGAATCATAATCATGATTTAACTGTGCAGATGGCCAATCCAGGTCTAGAGAGTTAAGCTCACTAACAGGACACCTCTATGGTGAAGCCAGAATTTGATCTTCTCACTTATAAGCTTACTAAAGAATATTCTCTGGTCTGGACATTCAATAATTAACCTCTGTCATTTTGGGTTGTTAGGAATTACATGTTGATAACCTGAGGAAACTGCTTTCTGACAGCCTTTCAAAATAAGATTGATTAAATCTGCTTTCTGTGCAAAATTATCTGAATCAGGCCTAGGAAATGCTAGCAGGGATATTGTTTCAGTTGTAGTTTTGTTGTTGGGTATTTGTTTGGCAAAGTTGAAAGACTTTCACATTTGTGATTCATATGTTTGACTACGTTTTCTTAATGAGAAATTGTGACGTGTAATTTTAAAAGCCATTTAAAATGTTTTTATGTATATAGAACACTGTATATTCTATGCATACATGCATTACAATTTTTTTTAAGCAAAAGTAGGATCATAACATAATTACAATCTTATAGCCAGGTTTCTTCACTTAACATATCATAGACTTCTTTCTGTAGCAGTAAATATAGATCCATGTTATTATTTTCCACGACTGCATTGCATATTATTCTACCATATGACTGTGCCATATTGTGTTAATTTATTTTTGGTTTTGTTTTTTTAGAGACAGGCTCTTGCTTTGTTGCCCAAACTGAAGTGCAATGGTGTGATCATAGCTCATTGCAACCTTGAACTCCTGTCCTCAAGTGATCCTACTCCCTCAGCCTCCAAAGTACCTGGGACTACAGGGCATGCCCCACCACACCTGGCTGATTTTTTTTTTTTTTTTAATTTTTAGTAGACATGAGGTCTTTTTATGTTGCCCAGGCTGGTCTTGAACTCCTGGCCTCATGCGATCCTCTTGCCTCACAAAGCACTAGGATTACAGGTTTAAGCCACTGAGCCCAGCCTGTTAATTTATTTTTGAATGAGATCTAAGTTGTTTTTCACTTATTCTTTTCTTTTTTAATTTCATCATCTATTTAACCAGATGATGAGTTTTTCACTTTTTGAAAACTGCTGTGGTTGGCATACATGTTCATACATCTCTTTGCAGCTTTAGTTTCTTCTCTAAATTGTTAGAATCATTAAAGGGATATGCATATTTTGTATAATAATTTTTAAGTGTCAAAAATATTTAAAACAGCTTTTTGGTCCTGTATTCAATATGGGGAAAAATTGTAGTCACCATTTGCTTACCTGCCTGGAATGGTGCTAAACCCCTTGGACACACATCATCTGTTTAATGAACAGAACCACCCCCCTGGAGCAAGTGGTGTTTATTTTATGGAAGAGAAGCTGGAGGCCTACAGGAATTACCTAACTTGTCCAGGTTCACAGGCCAGTAATTGTTGGCATGTGGATTCAAACATTTGTCTATTTAATTCTGAATTCTGTGTTCTTTTAGTTATCATAGAGGATATACATGCTCAATCTAGAAAATTTAAGCAATATTAAGAGCAAAACTCTTTAAAAACATTATATAATCAAGAAATAATCACTTTGAGGTATTGCTGTATATGCATATTTTATTCTATGCATATATTGTGCCCTCTCCTATTGACATAAAAACGTCTGAAAGTATATTTATCTCACCTTTGTCAGCTTTTATGATGCCTAGAACAATTTCATTTAAGGCTGCCATTGGTAAAATATTGCTATTTTACTGGAATTTCCATTTTAAGATCTGATATTCACTAGAAGCTTCACTATATTTTTTTGTAAAGCGCTTTAAATTTGTAAATGCTTTTTGAAGTCGAGAAAATAATTTTCTGATGGACTTAATAAACCTGATCCAATTACAGTGATATCTTGGTAATTTTTTTTGAATTGAGAAGCCTGTATTTTTCTGAGGAGGCTGAAAATCATTTTAGGGGCTCTTTAGTAGAAGAGCTGAGGCTTTAAAGAAATGATCAAATAGCTGTTGCTAGGAGGTAGCTAAAGGAAGCTGTAAAATCTTGAGATCTGGGCAGAATGTATTCTAAGAATCTTAAGTGTGTGTTTGTGTCAACAGGGAACACTAGGAGTTTCTTTTAGCCATTTTGATTCACATTGTTTTGACAGTGGGGAAGAGAAGAGCCCTACTTTTTTTTTGTTAAACAATTTTGAATTGATAAATGACGGATAACAGCAGAATGAAACAGATATTTTGGATTTCAGATTTTCTGTAAAAATGTCTCTTAAGTGTCACTGTCATTCTCATTTCTATTTAAACACGCACACACGGAAAGATAGCTTCAGACTGAGAATCCCAACAATTGGAGGCATCAGCCTGCTCCTTTAATGAGAGAAGCCCAGCGTCCCATTTAGTAAAGAGCCTGGGCAGGTTGAAGCCTGGCTTCATTCCTTATTGGCTGTGGGAACTTCAGTGAGTTCCACAGCTTCTTTGAGCATCAGTTTTCTTGTATATCACAGTGGGAGAAATACAATGCTCACTGCAGGCACCTAGTGAAGATTAGAGATGTTATATGAAGTGCCTTGCACAGTATCAGGCACACATAATAGGCGTTTATAAGTTAGCAGGTATTATGGTTACATTTTATCATTCGCTAGCCTAATCAACAGATTTTATGTCTTTTCTGCATTTGCCTGCTCATTTTGCAGTTTTTACTTTTAATAATGACTGAGGGGGCTAGTCATTCAACTCTGCTGTTCTTCAGTTTTTGAACTTTAAAATGAGGGCCTGGGAAGAGACGAATTTTAAAATCTCTTTTGACTCTGATATACTGTTCATGTGTTTGGTGAGCTCAACTCCCGGACTCTGTTGTGGTTCAGTGATGCCAGCATACCATCTTGTGGCCAGAGGGAGTAAGGATCGGATGAAGGCTCCGTCAGCTCTGGGTCTGCATATTATACACATTGCTAAAATCAGTCTCTCACAAAAAGCATCCACCTACATCCATAAACAGCGGTTCACAGGTCATAGGACATTTCCATTGTTTGTTATAATTTATTCTAAGCAGTTTTAAGGATTTTTGTTAAACCTGCTCACCAACTCTAAACCCTCATGTTCGTATCATGTTCTCTTATTTGGAGCCTTAACAGAATCAAGTTGAAGCTTACCTGAAATTAGTCCCAGCTCAGGTGTTGGAATATGACTGCCACGATTGAAATACTGGCTCTGCCTCTTATATTTGTATGTGTATGGGCCAGTTAGCTTTTCCAGGTACCAGAAATTGAGTAATTGCAAGTTTTAATGAGATAATCCACATAAAGCACTTAGCATAGTGGCTAGCACATAGTGCTTCATATATGTTAGGTGCAATTATTGTTGTTATTATTTCAGTGCCCTGTTGCCATATTTGGACAATTTCTGTCCAGTGTTTTTTTTCTCAAAAGATATACGTCGTTTCTCTTAATAGTCTATTTAGGCATATTCGCTATGCTGCCATTTACTCCTGGTGGAAATTCATATATGAAAAGAGATTCTTGCAGCCTTTGTTGCAGGGAGGAAGAGGAAAGGCACTGAACCAATTGCTAACACAACGTGTGACAGGTGCTGTCATAGAGGTCCCAGGTATGGTAGCAACCCGGGGACAGAAGCTCTCACCAGCCCGACCAGGGCAGGCTTCCTATGTGTTTGTGAGTCCTGCTCCTTCCCATTCCTCACATGATAGAAAAACTGTTATTTCTTAATGCTAGCAACAGTTAGTTTTTGCTTTAGGCTGTAAATCTATTTCAGGGAAGTAATTTGAGCAAGTAAACCAACTAGGGAAACAGACTTGATTTTTGCAGTTAGAAAAGCATGTTTTCTCCACGTTTGCTTAAGTTATTGTTTCTACACAGAAGATTTTCAATAAGTTCTGTATTACCTGTTTGCTCAAAAGCGACATGGTCTGTGAAAATCACGTATCTGAGCTGTGGATTAATTGCGCCTGCCTTCCAATTCTGCCTTCATCCTTTGTGTGTCCCTGGCCAAGTGTACCAGTTAGGGCTGTTGGTTTCAGGCAGCAGAACCAACTCTGGTAAAAGGCAGTTTTCTGAATATGGTGGGTAGCTCACAGACTTTAAGAGAAGGCTGGAGAACTAGGCTTAAAAGGTGAACAGGACCCAAGCGGGAAAATGGGAACCACACGAGGCATTTCAAACAGTGAGAATTTAATACAAGGAATTCGTTTCAAAAAAGACTAGAAAGTAAAAAGGCAACACGGAAGAAACCAGAATATGTTGGAGAAAACAGCTAGTACCTTTAAGGCTGGGGGGACGAAAGGGACACAAGTGGAGTTAGCAGAACCTGGGAGCTCTGAGGAGGAGCCACACGGCTGGTGCTCTGACCTCTAACGGGGATGCCACAAACTGGTGTTTGGATTTGGGGGTTGAAGAGTGGAGACCATGAGGGTTCCAGCCTCAGAGGTGACTGCGGCAGGATGGTGGCATGAGAGCCAAAGTAAGCTGGGAACTCTGGCTGCTCCTGTTTTCTGCTGCTGCAGTGATGCTGCCAGGAGCACAGGAAGTTGTTCCTTCCTCCTCTCAGGTTGCACTTCAGTGCCTCCCATTTTTACAACCAATAGGAAGCCAGGTAGAAAGGTAGTCTGGGAAATGTAGGAAGTATATGGACTCTAGCCCCAGTGTCACAGAGCATAAGAGAGTTGGCTTGGAGCTGAGAGCCGACTAGCATAAACAGGGATCCAAGGCTGTAGGAAATACAGCCAAGGATACGGCGCAGAAACAGTCCGGTTCACTTTGCTGGCTGCTGCCACCCCTGGAACCGACCGTCATTAATGGATTCCAAATGAGTTCATTTCACTCAGCTGGTATGTCAGGGATCAGTGAATCCTGAATGGGTTACAGATGTGGCCATCAGTGGGCTGGGAAATTAGTCCCTTTAACCGTTGGAGCAGCCAGGCAAGGCCTGCAATGGTCAAAGCCCCCACTGGTTGCCTTGGCTGATTGGCTAAGGCTAGGTCTGTAACGCAGCTGACTGTGTAGCTCCCAGGAACACTCACACGATGGTGGAGCCGCTCAAAAACAAAAGGGGGTTTAAAGACAAGAGCATCTTCCTCCCTCAAAAAAAGGAAATGTCCACGAAAGTTATTCTTTTAGTTTCATTTTTAACTTAAAAATATTTATATTTTAACTAATAAAAACAATATATGGTGTACATGTTTTGAAATATGTATACATTGTAGAATGGCTAAGTCAAGTTTTACTTATGTATTCACATATTTATCATTTTTTTGTGGTGAGAAGACTTAAATTCTGCTTTCTAAATGACTTTCAAGTATATAATATATTGTTATTATGGTCACCATGTTGTACAATAGATCTCTGGGACATACTCCTTTCTAACTGAAATTTTGTTTTCTTTGACCAGTATCTCCCCAAAACCCCCTCTTTTAGTTTCTTAATCTGTTAAATGGAGTTAGGCATGCTTAAGAGATGGTTTTGAGAATTTGAAATGATACGCGATTGTGACTTGTACAGAGTAGGTGCTTAATAATAGCTTTTGCAGGGCATTATACTACAAATAAAAACTATACATATGGCAAAAAAGCTTTAACTGTAGTTGAAAAATATTTGTCACGTGGAGAATAACGCTCAAGGGAGAATAAAGTCACCAAGAACAATTCTAGGTCTTCTATGCACATTTGAGTACTTCAAGAACGCCTTTGTTTTAGGAGTGAGAAGAGTGTGCTCCCAGGATTCGAATCCTAGAAGTTGAGAGCTTGAACTTGAATGACGTACTTCCAGCACTTAGAAATTTTCCTTTTTAACCTCTTATAGTGCTTACAGTTGTGCAGCCTGATGCTTTTAGGAGCTTGCTGTGACCTTTTCTCTCACACAACATGCTTTCCCCACAAGCTTTGTTGAGATGTATACGCTTCGTTGTTGAGGATTTTGTATTTCTGCGTTATGGAAGATGTAATGCATGCCTTTTGCTTACTGCTCCTTTCTTCCTTTAGGTTATCCTCTTCACGCCCCTGAAGCCTACTTTCCTTATTTCAAAAAGCATAATGTGACTGCAGTCGTGAGGCTGAACAAAAAGATTTATGAAGCAAAACGCTTCACAGACGCTGGCTTCGAGCACTATGACCTCTTCTTCATAGATGGCAGCACACCCAGTGACAACATCGTGCGAAGGTTCCTGAACATCTGTGAGAACACTGAAGGGGCCATCGCCGTTCACTGCAAAGGTGTGTGCAAGGCCTCGGTGGTGGTGGCTGCCCTTATCGAAGGGGCAGGCCAAAAAAGAGCAAATAACATAAAACAAAACCTGTTTAGTGTCTTAGAAGACAGTGAGGTTTGTAATTTCAGACAACTGGGACACAAGCTCATTTTAGTAACCCCTTCTTAAAGAAAGGATTGCTTGGGTGTGGACAGTTGGTGGTGGTGTAGCTTTCTTGATATGCCAGTTTTCCAGACCTTGCCTTTCCAGGCCCCCGTGCCACAATGAGGGGAAATTACAATAGCAGCATCCTTAGGCTGCAGGTAAAATTGTCAAGAGGCAAGGGTTAATTTCCCTCTCTCTTTTGTTGTTTTCGGAATTGCTCATCTCTTCCCCATCCTCTTGCACTGTCATGGTTCTGTTTTATGACCCAGTTATCTGATCCCCATTCCAGTCTCTGCCCCTCCCGCCTCTACTAGTCTTTGGCTTCATGGAGCAGAGTGTCTTCCATGCCTGTTGCTAGGAGCAATTGGCTAGCTTACTGATTGGCTAGCTTACTTGCCGCTGATGTGATGCTGCCTCTTGGAATAAACATAAAGACTTGGTTTTGCAAATCTCTGATCTCTGGGGGTGGATACTTTGGGGCAGGAGTTGTTCAGAGTATAGAAGGTTTAGGATTGCCAGATTTAGCAAATAAAAATATAGGCTGCCCGATAAAATTTGGATGTTAGATAAACAATGAATACTTTTTAAAAAAGTATAAGTATGTCCCAAATATTGCAGGGAACGTGCATTCTGTATTTTATCTATCTGGCAACCCCATGTCAGCTACTCAGAAAATATGACATGCCATTTGCTCTAAGCTTAGTTGTTAGACTTCGAGGAGGCTCAAAATCCATTCTATTCCAGATCTTTCAGTATGGATAATACCGAAAGTATTCCAGATATTTTACTGGGTCTTTGATTGCTGTGAGGAGAAATCACTTGGGCCGCCTTGGGCTGGAGCCTCGAATTCCTCACGCGCAGTTTCTCCTAGTGCCGCTGGGTGGCGCTGAACTCGTGGTTTTGGGTCTAGACCCGGTTTCCCTCTCGTTTTATGCTAATCATCTAGTAGGTGTTGGGGAGGGTGCTGTTCTTTTCATGTGCCGAGTGCTGCTGTAACTGACTTATTCAGACGAGTATGGCTTTGGTTCTGACAGAAATTAAAATGCCGTTTTGTAGGCCCTTGTTTCTATGTTTAAGATTTGAGTAGGTGGAGGTACTTTGCGAACATGTGAGCAAAAATGGGAAGCCGCAGTTTCCCAGAGACCCGGAGAGATGGAAATGAGCAGCACGTGGCCCGCCCCCCATGCCAGGCTCCGTCCTCTTGGGTGGACAGAGCTCTCCCTCCCTGCCCTCCCCGTTTCTTAGCAGGATGGGCCCTGGCTTTGTGGGACATCTTCTTGTCTCTGGCGTGGGGTCTGTTAGGAAGGTGTCACTCGCTGGCTCATTTGTGGGTGCTGCTTTCAGGCCACAGTGGGGTGGCACTGAGTTGGCTTTTTCCCATGTGATTCATTTGCACTCTGCTTTTCCATTGCATTTTGTTCAAAATTGCCAAGGTGCAAGAAAAAGCCCGCATATCACTTATTTTAAACAGCAGTAGAACTTGAGAGCTAATGGGAACATTTATATCAACGTTAGTAGGTGATAATCCTATCTTCTCTTTCAAAGTTTAGTGTCATAAAAATCATATTTCTTTTCTGAGATTAATTGGCCTTATTTCCTAATTCAGGTAGTTTTATGATTACCATGTCATAGAGTTTATCTGTGGATTAGCCATCTGTATCTTGGATTGACAAATTCAAGGAGAACTGCAAAGCTTTCATTAAAACTCAGTGTGTTTCCTGATAGTATTTCTTACCTGAGAGACATTGTGCAAATAAAACTCTATGGTGCTAAGCATTCTTGTTACAGATATTTTCTCTATATCTTTGACCTGTGAAAGTTTACCTTTTAAAAAATATATGTATTTATTTTATATTGCAATTTTTTTTTTTGAGACAAAGAGTCTTGCCTTGTCACCCAGGCTGGAGTACAGTGGTGTGATCTTGGCTCACTGCAGCCTCTACCTTCCTGGTTTAATCAATTCTTCTGCCTCAGTCTCCCGAGTATCTGGGATTACAGGTGCCTGCCACCATGCCCAGCTGATTTTTTATATTTTTAGTAGAGATGGGGTTTTGCCATGTTAGCCAGGCTGGTCTCGAACTCCTGATCTCAGGTGATCCACCTGCCTCAGCCTCCTAAAGTGCAGGGATTACGGGTGTGAGCCACCATGCCTGGCCTATATTGCAGATGTTTTTATATTAAATTGGAACCTTTAACACTATACAAAAAGTCAGTTCTTGTATAGGACGGTCACATTTATATGTGGTGATGTCTTTTTGAGAGTGTTATTTTATTTTCTTCCACTTGCTCACACATGTAGGATTCTTTCGTAAGGATTACAGTTAGTTACAGCTGTATTGCTTTTCACAGCATACGTATCTACTTTAGGCTTGTTAATTATTTTGACATCTGACCTAATTAAGTCAGTTTGATTTTCTGGAAATTCAAGCAGCACTCAGCATTTTAATTGAACTAAAAGAAGGAGGGAAAGAGAATCTTATCCTATGTCAAATGAACTTTGGTAGCGACTGAAAAGAGAATGAATATGTCATGCTTCAACATAAAGTATTTTATACAGCGATAAACTAGAAACCAATTTACTGGGGATTACAATATTTCAATATCTGCATTTCACTCTGTGGTTGATAAAAGAGATGGCTATGAATTCTTGATATTCTCTACCACAAATAATAATCTAAAATACAGCAACGTTGTGATATTCCAGTATGTGATTATCGATGTTCTATAGGGCTTTCAGAAAATGCCTGGAACTGTAAAGCAATTCGTGTTTGACTTGGTATAAATAGAACACTTTTCAACATCTTGTCATGCTGTGCCAGGGAGCCCTTTAATTACGAATGCTTTAAAAATTTTGTTAAAGTTTTTATAGAAACTTAGTGAAATGTTCCTATTCTGTTCAGTTGTGGTAAGAGCTCCTAACTATTGAGTGCTAAGTACTTTCTTTTTATAGATCAAAATTATAGACTCTTTTTTAAAAGGGGGAAGCTGCTTTAGTTTCAGAGAAATTTGAAAATTTCCTGCACCTCCTTTTTGGTTGTGAGTGTGACTAGGAGCCTAAGTGAGGGAGCCAGACAGGTCTTTGCACAGAGGGGAGCAGTGAGAGAGAGTGTTGTCTCCGTAAGAAGGGAAGGCCCTTTTCTCTCCGGAGAGACACCCAAATTGGTGACCTAAAGGAAGAACTCTGGAAACCCACTAGGCCCTGGCTTCTGCTCCAGGATGTCACCTGTGTTTTATCTATACGATTGCCTATAGTCTTGCCAGGCATGTGGGAATTAACAGCAATAGGCACTGGGTGAAATAGAAGGCAAATTACTCATAACTCTTAATGGTGAAGGAAGAGCCCCGCTGAGACCATAATTAAACCTCACTCTTTTGAAGAATGTTAATCTTTGATCTGGGGCAAGAGTTCCTTCAGATGAAAACAGAACACACACACACACACCCCTCATCTAATAAAACAGAGTATGAATTCTTCTTAAAAAGGAAGGGTTAATGGGAAGGAAATGTCAAGCATCTGTAGACATGAGCTTGCTTGTCATTTAATTTGCATTTTCAATATGTATTCTCAGTCCAAGCAATATTGTCCCCAAGGGGACAAAATTGTTTCTTCGGGGATGGAAAACTTTTTTTTTGTATAAAGCACAGATTTTCATAAACAGATATGCAGTGTATCTTTGACAGTGAAATTTCATGGGGGCCAATTAGGGAAAAAATATCTAAAGAGGCTCCTGAAAGGAAGAATCATGTCAAAAAAGTTGAGGAACACTGATTTAAAGACATACCTTTTTCACTTTTTAAGATTTCTGAAATTAGAATGGATCTTAAAATGGATAGCATGTCATAGTTTAATTTTTTCTTTCTTGGGAGAACTTAGATACTACAGGATGGTAGTCTTAGATTTGCTAAAATACTGTGTGCTCCCAAGTACTGTGAAGTAAGAGAAGACCACCTTTATTGTTTGACCAGGGAAAGCTGACAGAAGGTTCCCTCAAAAGCAGAAGATTCTCGAACATGTAAAAACTGAAGCTATCAATGTCCCCTATTTTGTTTTCTTTTACACACACACACTCACGCACACACACGCACACAATTTTTTTATTTCTTTTTCTAACTAAATGTTTGCATGGATGAAGTCAACACTGTACAGTTTTCTAGGTCAGAAATGTCAGTTACCTGTAACTTCCCCTGTGACCCGGTCCAAATGGATTTCTAATTCAGCTTTTCCTTTTTGTTGCAGTTGCTCACCCTCATCCCAACCCCCTTCAGCCACCCTTGCTTCCCTGCCCCGGCCTTCCGTCTCATCTCTCTGGCTTCCATCTCCGTCTTTTCCAGTCCAGCCAGTAATGCTGCTGCCAGACCCATTTGCTTTTGTCACTTCACTTTCTTGCCTCCAAATCTATGGCAGCTTCATTTTGCCCTTTCCATTGTTTAAAGAAAAATAGAGATTTACATGATAGCAGTTATGTCTATTAGCTGTTGATAATATCATCACACTTGAATGCAGAGCAGTTTCTGGGCAAGGTTTGAATTTTATTTTTGTGGAAGCATTTGCTAGACTTTATATTTCTTATTGTGTTTCTCTCTCTTACAGCTGGTCTTGGAAGAACAGGGACATTGATAGCCTGTTATGTAATGAAACACTACAGGTTTACACATGGTGAAATAATTGCTTGGATTAGAATATGCCGGCCAGGCTCTATTATAGGACCCCAACAGCACTTCCTGGAAGAGTAAGTATATTGTCCCCATTATCACATTACATCCTGCTCCTGATCCTTTCCACCTCTTGTTCCCCTGTTTGTGGACCACATTAGCCTGTGGTTATAAAATGGCTGCATTATTAAGAGAAGTGTGTGCCTCTAATAGAAAATTGTTGATTTGACAGCTAATGCATTCTAACTTTGTACCTTTTATATCTCTTAGATCAGGTGAGAGTGAGAAGAAAATCACAGAGCCATCTCTGCCTACCCTTTTTCTGTCATTTTCTATGTGTGATCTGGCTACAGCGCAATTTTCTTATGTCATCCCACTTGGCACCTTTCATTCTTTTCTTTTGTTTGCGTGTCTTAAAGTATAATGGAAAAAAAAAAACACAATTAAGGTCACTCAGTGATTTTGGTAAGATTGCTGCTCTCCTGACAACTAACTAAACTGCTAATGTAGGTACAACTTATGAATACACCCAAGAAATTACCAGAGGAGGTAGAAGGGAGGAGAACTGGGTTTTAGTTCTGGCTCTGCCACTAACTAGCTTTATGACCATTATTTAGAATAATTATTCATTCATTCATTTATTCACATACCCATTCATTAACTTTTTGTCCAGCTTCAGCTCAAGAGATGGTGAGATTTAACCTGTAGGACACAATCCTTTCTTCTTAGAATGTTAGAACTTACCTCAATGTGCTCATTAATAAAATGAGAAGATGAAATTAGTACTGGTTGATCTAGGTCCAGCTCTAAAATATTATCCAGTAGTGATATCTTTTACTGAAACTTCATCTTTTTCTTTTTATGCTGGGTTCACTCTCTGTATTTTATATTAACTTGAATTTTTTATTTTTTGTAGAGACGAGGATCTCACTATGTTGCCCAGGCTGGTTTTGAACTCCTGGGCTCAAGCAATCCTCCTACCTCGAGTTCCCAAAGTGTGGGGATTATAGGTGTGAGCTGCTATGCCTGGCCCATGGCTCTCTTTTGAGTAGCGTTCTTTTTCATATAATTATTCCTTTCCAATTTAAATGTAATTATTCCTTTCCGATTTAAATGTAATTATTCCTTTCCAATTTTAATCATCATGATCATGTGTGAATTCATAAAGAGATGATCATGAATTTCATGGAAAGATGCCATAAGTAAACTCTTCCCATCTGAAATGATTAAGAGGATTTGAGCCTGCTGAGGAATTATTTACTTTAGTTGCCAATCCTAGAGGTAGTAACTGATTAAGAAAAGAAGTGCTGAAAAATGAGCAGTTATACTTTAGCTTAAAAGAATGATGTGGAAGTATAATGAATGCATTAGGAAAAATATGCAGTAACAGAATCATTAAAAAGACAGGAATTTCTCTGTTTTAACTGTGAGGTGCAAATAAAATAATTCTGTTATTTTGGAGCTTTATTCTTGATCAGATTCTCAGCCATAGTCTTACTCTATTTCTCTGTTTTGCATTTTATGTGCCTGTAGCCTGGATCTTTGTGCCATATATCTGCCAGTTTCTCATTATACTAATTATTAAAGTTGAATAAATGGTCTTAGGGTTAAGAAAACCAAATACTACTAAGCCTAGTTTTTTAAGCCATTTAATCAATCTCTTAAAATTATTGCCTGTCAGGCACTTTAGACTGAAGAAAGGCCTTTAAATTTATAGATACTTAAGCTGTATATAAAGAACTCTCAAAACTCAAGAAAACAACTTAATATCAAATAGGTAGATGATTTGAACAGAAACTCTTCCGCAATGATATACAGATGGTGAATATTCCTCATGATCGTAAACACTGAGCTCCTAAACAAACATTGCATATCAAATCCAGCTGTATAAAAAAGATAGTACATCATCACCATCATGGCTCAATATCAGAAAATCAGTGTAGTTCACCACCACATTAACACAAAAAGGAGAAAAATTCTGTGATTATTTCAGTGGAGGTACAAAATTTGAAAAAGTTTAGTACCCATTTTTAATAGAAACTTTCAATAAACTAGAAATAGAAGAAAATTTCCACATTCAGTTAAACATAATCTATGAAAACTCCACAGCTAAAATTACATTTAACGGTGATGCTTTTCCTGTAAGATGAGGAACAAAACAAGGGTGTCTACTCTCACTACTTCTAATATACTGGAAATCTTAACCAGTGCTAAAAAAAAAAAAAGAAAACTTAGAACTAAAAAGTGAAATTAGTAAGGTTGCAGGATACAAAGTCAATGTTTAAAAATTTTTAGCAAAATTTAAAAAATCTGCTAATTAAAAGACATGCAGTATATATATGACAAAAGACTTTACACATATATTAAAAATTATAAATAAAAAATAGGCAAAAGACTTGGCCAGATATCTCATAAAAGGTAATGTATGTATATGAAAAGATGTCCAACATCATTACTTTGAAGTTAACAAAGATATCTTAAGCGGTACACAGAAAGCATTACCTGTAACTGAGTTGAAATTGTAAAATTCTCTTCATGAAAGACACTATTAAGAGAGTGAAAATGAAAAGCACAAGAGTAGCAGAATATTTGCATCGCATGTAATGGGCACCATACTTGTATCCAGAATACTTAGACTCCTACAAATTAACAATAGAAAGACAAACAATCTGATAAAAAAATGTGTAAGAAACACGAAAAGGTAGAAAAGAATGTACAAATGGCCAATATAGAAGAGAATGTACCAATGGCCAATAAACATATGAAAAGCGATTCAACCTCATTAGCTATTTCATATTTTTTGGTACACCTGTCTTTTAGAGATATACCTGTGAATGGAATAATTGGGTATGTGTTCATTCAGCATTAGAATTATTAAACAGTTTTCCAAAGTAGGTATGCCTGTTTATGTTCTCATCAGCAATGGTTTGTCACCCTTTTAAACTTAAGCCATTAGATGTTTTTAAGTGGTAACTTGCTTTATAGTTTTAATTTGCTTTTTCTTGATGACTAATATTGATCTTCGTATATTCTAGATACTAGTCCTTTGTCTGATAAGTGTTTTTCAGGTTTTTTTTTTCAATCTATAACTTGTCTTTTCATCCTCTTAATAGGGTCTTTTACAGAATAAAAGTTTTAAATTTTGATGAAATCCCTTTTGTCACTTTTTTCTTTTTGATATTGTCTAAGACTCTTTGTTTAGCCCTGGACTCAATGGTTTCTCATATTTTTTTCTGAAAAGTTTATAGTTTTACATTCACATTTAAGTCTGTGATGGATTTTGAGGTTTTTTGTTTATTTCATAAGGTGTGAGACTTAGGTCAGCTTTCTTTTTTTTTTTGGCCTATGGATGTCCAGTTAGTTCAGTACCATTTTTGCTGAAAAGTCAATTTCTCCACTGAATTATTTCTATAGCAGCATCAGAAATCATTTGGATATGTTTGTGTTGACTGATTTCTTTGTTCTCTATTCTGTTCCATTGATCTATGTGTCTCTCCTTCCTTCAGTACCGCACTCTCTTGATTACTGAACCTATATAGTGAGCCTTAACATTGGAAGAGTGATTCCTTCTGCTTTCTCCTTCTTTAACAAAATATTCTTAGCAAGTCCACTTTCTTTTCCTTTTCATATAAATTTTAGAATGAGCCTGTCTATATCTACAGATAATGTTGCTGGGATTTTGATAGGAAGTATGTTAATCCTCTATATCAATTTGGGGAGAGTTGAAATCTTTACTATTGTTGAATCTTCTAATCCATAACCGTAATGTCTTTTCATTTATTTAGACCTTCCTTGATTTATTTCATCAGCATTGTGTAGTTTTCTGGATGCAAGTCCTTTTTTTGGTTAGATTTACACCTAAGTACTTTTTTTTTTTTTTTAGCATTTATAAATGGCATTTATATTTTTGATTTTGATGGCCACATGTTCATTGCTAGTATGTAGCAATACAATGGGTTTTTCTATGTTTATTTTGTTTCCTGAAACCTGGGAGTTTTGTGTGCATGTGTGTATATGTACGTGCAAATTTTTGGGGATTGCTTTTTCATCCACAAATAGGACATTTTAATTTTTTTTCTAATATGTATACCTTATATTTCCTTTTCTTCCCTTGTTGGACAGGCTGAAACTTCCAGCACTGTGATAAGTAAGAGTGGTAAGTGCAGACATCCTTGTCGTGCTCCCAATCTTGAGAGGAAAGCACCTAGGCATTCACCTGGATTAAGTATGTTAATTGAGGTTTTCTATAGATGTTCTTTATCAAGTTGAGGCGGTTCCCCTCTATTTCTATGTTTCTGAGAGTTTTTATCATGAATGGGTGTTGAGTCTTGTCAAATACTTCTGCGTTGATTGATATGATCATATGATTTTCTTCTTTACACTATTAATATGTTAGATTACATCAACTGTTTTTTGTGTATCGAAGGAGGCTTATGTCCCTGGAATAAACCCCACTTGGTCGTAGTGTGTAATTCTTTTTATATGTTCCTGAATTCTGTGTGTTAAAAATTTTTATGTCTGTATTCATAAGTAACATTGGTTTGTAGTTTTCTTTTTTTGTGCTGTTTTGTCTGGGTTTTGTGTCAGAATAATACTAGCTTCATGAAATGAATTGGGAATCATTCTCTATTCTGTTTGTTGGAAGAAATTGTGAAAACTGGTGTGAATTCTTAAAATGCTTGGTAGAATTCTCCAGTGAAATTATCTGGACCTGAGGATTTCTTTTTTGGGAGTTTTAATAGATATAAGGCAATTCAAATAATCCATTTCATATTGGGTGAGTTATGGTAGTTTGTTTTTTGAGGAATTAGTCCATTTCATCTAAATTGTCAAATTTATGTTTGTAGAGGTTTTTTTTTTTTTTCATTATTCCTTTATGTTTGCAGGATCTGTATTGATTTTCTTGGCTTCATTTCTGATGTTAGTAATTTGTGTATTTTTTTCCCCTTTGTCAGTCTCTCAAGAAGTTTGACAATTTTATTGATCTTTTCAAAGAATCAGCTCTTTGTTTCACTGATTTTTCTCCTTATATTTTCGTTTGCTTTTAATTTCATTGATTCATGTTTTTGTATTTATTATTTCCTTCTGCTTGCTCTGGGTTTATTTTGCTCTTCTCTTTGTAGGATCTCGAAGTGGGAGCTTAGATTATTGATTTAAGACTTTAATTCTTTTCTGATGTATGCATTTAGTGCTACACATTTCTCTCTTAGCTTTGTCCCACAAATTTTGATATGTTTTATTTTCATTTTCATTCAGTTTCAATGTCTTTTTTGATTTCCCTGAGACAGCTTTTTAATCTATGGATTATTTTGAAGTGTGTTGTTTAGTTTCCAAGCGTTTGGAGACTAACACTTATCTTACTTATCTTTCTGTTACTTGATTTTTAATTTGATTCCATTGTGATCAGATAACACACTCTGCATGAATTCAATTCTTTTAAATATGTTGAGGTTGTTTTATGTCCTACAATATGTTCTATCTTGGCATATGTTCCATGGTTACTTGAAAAGAATGTATATTCTACTGTTGTTGGATGGAGTGTTATATAAATATACCAATTTGATTCTCTTGGTTCATGGTGTTGTTGAATCACTGAATCCTTGCTGATTGTCTCTCTAGTTCTTTCAACCAGAGACATTTTGCAGGCTCCAACTGTAATTGTGAATTTGTCTATTTTTCCTTTTGATTCTATCAATCTTTGCTACATGTACTTGCAGCTCTGTAACTTGATGTATATGTTTAGGATTGCTATTTTTTCTTGATGGATTAACTCTTTTATCATTGTATTATGTACCTTTCTATCTCTAAAGTCTTACAGTTCTCTAATATTAATATAGCCACTCCTGGTTTTCCTTGATTAATGTTTGCATGCTATTTCTTTTTATATCCTTTGATTTTCAACTTGCCTAGGTTATTTTCTTTGATGTGAGTTTCTTATAGACAGCATATAGTTGAGGCATGGTTTTAAATCCACTCAGTCAATTTCTGCTTTTAACTGTTATATTTAGACCATTACATTTAATGTAATTATTGATATGTTGGGGCTTAACTGTCATTTTATTTTTTTGTATTCTGTTTATTCTCTCTGTTTTTGTTTCTGTTTTCTTTTTTTCTGTCTTCCTGTGTATTGAATATTTTTTCTAAAACTCCGTTTTATCTATAGTGGTTTTGAGCATCTCTCTTTGTGTGTGTGTGCGTTTGTGTTTTTTTTTAAATATGTAAATAAAAATTTATCACAGTTTAAAATGTTGTCATTTTACCAGTTTGAGTGAGATATAAAAAATGCTACCTTTCTTTATGTCCCTTTACCTTCTTCATTTATAATTGTCTTATTTTATCAATGAATACTGAGGACCACAGCAGACAGGGTTATAATTTTTCCTCAACTGTCAAACATTGTTTAGACGCTTAAGAAGAAAGAGTGTATCGTATTTACCCATATTATTGGTGATGGGGATCTTCCTTCCTTCCTAGTGTCTACGATTCCTTCTTTTGTTATTTCCTTTCTGTTCCGAGGACTTCCTTTAGTGATTCTTTTAGAGTAGATTTGCTGGCAGCAAATCCTCTTCGTTTTCTTTCATCTGAGAATGTTTCAATTTCTCTTTCACTTTTGAAATATATTTTCACTGGTTTCTGGCCTCTATGGGTTGACAGTTTTTTTCTTTCATCATTTGGTAATTGTGCCACTTTCTTCTGTCCTCCATGATTTCTCATGAGAATCTGCTGCCATTTGAAATGTCCTGCTCCCATAAGTATGGCGTCATTTCTTTCTCATTGCTTTCAGTATTTTTTTCTCTGTCTGTAGTTTTCAGTATTTTGGCAGTGCGTCTAGGTGTGGATTTCATTGGAATTACCCTTTATAAGGTTTACTCGGCTTCTTGAATGTTTAGGTTTGTGTCTTGTCAGATTTGAAGGTTTTCAGCTATTGTTTATTAAGTGCTTTCTCAGCCTTGTCCTCATTCTCCTCTCCTGGAACTCTGTTGACACGGGTGTTCGTTTTTTTGTTATAGACCCACAGCTCTCTGGGACTCTCTTCATCATTTTATTTTCAGTTTACTTTCTCTTAGTTGTTCAGATTGGGTAGTTTCCATCATTCTATCTTCCACTTCACAAATACTCTCTTCTCTCCATTCTTCCATTTAACCTACTCACTGAATTTTACATTTTGATTATTTACTATTCTAAACTTTCTATTTGGTTCTTCTTTATTTCTTTGCTGAAACTTCCTATTTGTCAGTTGTTTCATGTGTCTTTGTAATTGTTTGTTAGGGCATTTTTATCATGGCTATTTTTAAATCTTTGTCAAATTATTGTAACATCTCTTATCTTGGTGTTGGCATTTAGCAATCATCTCTTTTCATTCAGTCAATGTCAATGTCAAAAAATGTCATCCTGGACATTTTCCTAGTATGTTGTGCGACCCTGGATCTTACTTAAACCTTCTGTTGTATCTGGCTTCTTACACTGCTCCAGAAGGGGAAGGTGGTGGCAGTTGGGTTGGGGGGCAGGGGGGTGCCACGTTGCTGCTACCAGATGGAGGCAGAAATCTGGATTCTGCACTCAGCCTCTGTTGATGTCCAAGGTTAAGGAGCTTCTTGTTGCTGATGGTTGAAAGTGGGAGTTCTGGCTTCCCCATGTGGTCTGCACTGACACTGTGATAGGGGTCACCTTACTGAAGGATGTTGGTGAAAGTCTTCACTCTCCACTAGGCCTCCTGTGACACCACTCCAGCTGTTAGGGGAGGGTTGCTGGTCACTGCTGGTTGAGGTGGACTTCTAGGTTCCATCCACCATAGTACCTTAGTGATGACTAGGGCTGAAATTGGGGGATCTCATTACCTGACTCCCAACTTAGCCTTCTTTGACACTTCTCTGATGAGTGACCGATGAAGGATATAGGGGTGCCTGCCCACACAGCCTGGCAGGGTAGAAATCTAGCATCCTCTCTCAGTCCTTGCTGGCTGGCAGGGTTAGGGCCACAGTTTTTTTCTGTGAGGTTTGGCTGGAGACAGTTGTTGTTGAAACATTTTCTGTCTTACTAGGATAACCTTTTCCTGTTCCTTTGACTAGAGAGAGCAGGCTTTTATTGGAGCTTTAAAAAAATCAGCTCTGGGCTGGGTGTGTTGGCTCACACCTGTAATCCCAGCACTTTAGGAGGCTGAGGCTGGTGGATCACACGAGGTCAAGAGTTCTAGACCAGCCTGGCCAACATGGTAAAACCTCATCTCTGCTAAAAGTACAAAAATTAGCTGGGCATGGTATCATGTGCCTGTAATCTCAGCTACTTTGGAGGCTGAGGCAATTAATTGAACCCGGGAGGTGGAGGTTGCAGTGAGCCAACATCGCCCCACTACGCTCCAGCCTGGGCGACGGAGTAAGACTCAGTCTCAAAAAAAAAAAACAAAAAAACCACATACACACAGAACCCCGTCCCCCGCGAAAAGTCAGCTTTGTTAGAATTTTTGGATTATTATCTTCTTCACCCCTAAGACTGGGCAATATAAGGCAAAAAGAAAACCCAGGGAGCTCACCACCACTTTGTTACTTAGGTCTCAAGGTTCCAACAAGTCTGCCTTTTTGCTTTCTGTTTTTCAGGATCTTGTTATGTTTCTGTAAAAAAAAAAAAAAAAAATGTATATATATATATATATATATATATATATGATTTTAAATCTTACTTATTGGGAAGAATACTCCAAATTGGAAAGTATGATGAATAAGAGAGTATAGAGGAGTCGTGTGACTGAAGTGTTATTTAAGAAAGCTTGGGTTGCAACAATGTGTAAGATGAATTGGGTGGTTGGAGATTGGAATCAGAGAGGCTAAAAAGGAGACTATTATCATCCATCTCAGGGAGACAGGGACTTAACAAAAGAGGATAGAAGTTGGACTGCAGAGTTAGAGATGGGTACCAGGGACATTTCAAGAAAAAAAATATAAGGCTTTGAAGACTAATGATCAGAGAGACGTAGAGTATGAAGTCAATGATGACGCAAAAGCATGAATAAGTAACGTGTTCATTAAGCAAGAACTAAGAGGGTAAAATCATTCTCTGTTAGGTTTTCACCTGTCAAAAATGACTGAACAAGTTAAAGTGATTGTATTCTTTTGAAGGTGAAAAGTTAATCAGTGCCTTTTAGATAATGTTAATTCCAGATCTCTGACTGTAGAAAGGCTGGTTTGTCATATCCTCCTAGTCCTTGAGGACCAAAATATGTCCAGGTGTTTGACTGCTGTGTCTTAAACAAGCAGTCCTCTTATTCACTGGCAGTAAGAGAGATGTTTATTAGCATCCTTTTGAGTTGTTGATGAATTTACGTATTGCCCAACCTCTCCTTTGTTACAGTCTGAAATTTTATATTTAAACTTTTAAAGGATTTAAATAAAGCTCTCTATTTGCAAAACAACCAGCAGGTGTTTTTCTTCTATTTAAAGCTGAAGTTCTTAAACCAAAATTACCATTCTGAACCCCAGATGTGTCTTCTATCAAACATCTTCGAGGTTCTTAAAATGATGCAAAAATACATCTTTTTGTTACTGAACCAACTCTGGAGTCAGCCTTCTCAGAGACAACCTTTAGAAGTATAAAGGTAGAGTCAGGCTGCTTTTACAATTTGGTTGATTCTATTTATGAACATTTACTGTGTGAATGTTCCCCTGACCTTGGGTATCATTATCTGTGGGGGATCATTATCTGTCTGTGAGGATCCCCTGACCTTGGGGATCATGTTCTGTTAAAACCTTCCTGCATTATAAAGGGATCACTGAGGGACTAGTGTTGGGTTCCCATGGGAATTTTCAGCTCACAGAGATCCTTTACTTATGGGGCCCAATATACCATTGTTTTTATTTTACATTTCTTCCTGAGACAGAGAGAACTCACCTATAGCCTAAATCTGGTTCCTACAGGAAGTTTTGTCTCCGTAAAGCAGAGCTTCCACTTTGAACAAGGTTATCTTTAAGAAGCACAATATTATGGTTGAACTCTTTTTCATTCTTAAATCCATAAATCAAAAATTCCCCTGTTCTACTTTATTACCATAGGTGTTTTCGTCAGCTTCTACTGAGTTGGATATTTGCAGCATTCTAACTTTGCTGCAAGCCTTTCAGTCTTCAGTGATTCTCAAACCTGAAAGTGCCTAGGAATCATCTGGGGATCTTGTTCAGTGCAGTTTCTGATTCGGCAGGTCTGAGGTGAGACCTGAGAATCAGCATTTCTAATAGGCTCCTAGGTGATGCGATGCTGCTGGTCCTTGAACCACATTCAGTAATAAGGGTTTTCGGCCCATCCATACTCTGTAGATATCAACTTAGGCTACATCTTAATTTGGTGCTGATAGCATTTGGTAAGTTTCACAATTGGATTGAGCTAGATCAGAAATTAATAGTTAAACCATTGCTTCTTTATGTCAGGAATTACCAAAAATAAGATGAGAAACATCTGTTTAGAAAATGGAAAAATGCTTGAAAAAGTCTAACAATAATGGTTTGTGTTTTAGATGAGATTGACTGCTACCATTTCCTTTTTTTAAAAAAAGTATTTTTAAAATTTCAACAGCTTTTGGGATACAAGTGGCTTTTGGTTACATGGATGAATCGTATAGTATGAACTCCAAGATTTTAGTGCACCCATCACCTGAGTAGTGTACATTGTTCTCGACATGTAGTTTTAAAATCTCTCTTGCCCCCCACCCCGCCTTCTGTGAGTCTCCATGGTCCATTATATCGCTCTGTATGCCTTTGCATACCTGTACTATTTCCTTTTGTGGTTTTCTTTTAGATACATACAGTAGGTCAAGGAATATAGGCTACAATTTTTTAATTATCTATTTTAAGGATTTAAAATGTTGTGTTTCCTAAAATACAGAAGTTATAATCTGAAATACTATACAAATCAGAATTTAACAAAACAAGATACTGTTTTATTTATTAGAACTGCAGGCATATTGTGTAGGTTTGACTTTGCACTGTTTATTGAAAATGACATTTTCATAGTAACAGTCAGTTATGGTAGTTTCCAATTTTCTCTTCAACATTTACTGCTGCATTATCTGACCCGTTTGTTGACTGCCAGTTGACACTGAAACTACTGATCAAGCAAAAGTAAAATCCTAATATGGGTTCAGGTGTTAAGGATAATTAAATATGTGTCAGTATTTTTGGCAGTGGTTGCATCAGAAATTTATTATTAAATACTCATGCCAGTTATTCCTCCAGATAGAGGACTGAATTTTTAAGTTAGTGTTTTTAATTATGGTAAAATATATGTATAACATAAACCTTACAGTTGTAACCATTATTAGGTGTGTAATTCAGTGACTTTACGTATGTTCACAGTGTTGCGCAGCTGTCACCACTATTTCCAGAATGTTTTCATCATTCCAAACAAACTTTGTACCCAATAAACAATAAATCCCCATATCTCCACTCCCCACCCAAGTCCCTGGAAACCTCAATTCTACTTTCTGACATTATGAATTTGGCTGTTCTAGCTACCTCATGTAAGTGGAATCATTCAATATTTGTCCTTTTGTGTCTGGCTTGTTTTACTTAGCATATTTTCAGTGTTCATCCATGTTGTAGTATGTATCAGAATTTCTTTTTGAGGCTGAATAATATTCCACTGTATGTATGTATCCCGTTTTATTTATCTGTTCATTTGTTGATGGGTATTTGAGTTATTTCTACCTTTTGGTTATTGCGAATGATGCAGCTATTATGAACATTGCCACCCAAGTTATCTGTTTGAATCCCTTGTTTCAATGATTTTGGGTATCTCCCTAGAAGTGGAGTTGCTGAATCATGTGATAATTCTGTGTTTAACTTTCTGAGGAACTGTGAAACCATTTTCCACAGCACTGTACCATTTTTCATTCCCACCAACAATGCATGAGGGGTCCAGTTTCTCTGTATCCTTACCATGAATGGTTTTTGTTTGTTTTGTTTCGTGTGCTCTGAATAAAACTATATGAAAAGGGTTAGAGATGGGGGAGAAAAGTATTATAAGCAGTAAAAAGGTAAGCAGCAATGTGTTAGGTTTAGTTATGAAATTTGCATTTTAGGGTGACACACTAATGATCTAGCTTCTGATTGTAGGGTTCTATACCTAAACTAGATTTAGCTAGTTGAATCTTTTGGAGAATTCTCTTCCTCAGCTTTTTCTTTCTAGCTTCATTTTCTTGTATGTTTCACAATCAACTGCCTTCCCTTATACCTTCAAAAATTCTCTAAACATCTTCCTAGTGAATCTTCCACTTGTACTGCAGCATTTGAAGAACTCCTTTAATACCTATAGCCTTCCCATCCCCTGCATCTTGGTTACTGCTTCCCAACTGTCTTCCTTTGATACCAAGTTAGACCATGTTGTTAGCTCACTTCTTTAGGCCAGGAACTGTCTCTGTTTCCATAATAGCTCTGGGCTAGTGGAATACAAGGTGCACAGAACAGACTGGTACTCAATGTCTAGAGTAGGCCTAGGCTGAGTTAGAAAGTAGGTTACATTTCTATTTGAAGTGACCAAATAATGGCTTTGGATGGACTTTGGGGTCAGAGTTGGATTTTTTGGGAAAATGTGTCCAGGATGGAAGAAGTGATGAAGATAAAGATTTAGATTGGTGTGGAGATGGGATTAGGCTAGACTTAATGAAGTGAAGGAGGCCAGGTCAGCCACAAACAGAAGCAGCTATACAACAACTTCCATTGTGTTCTGGACTCAAAACTAGGAATATTCACTATAACAGTGCAACCAACTTGAATTTCATTAGAGAAATATTGAAAGCATATTTAAAAAAAGACCTCTGAAGGCTCTATACCAGAATCTACTAGAACTTGGGTCACAATAAGCCAAGTTATTTAGTTATTTTCTTATGTCCTGTAAGACCTGGCTGGCCTAAACCCGACTAACCCAGGGCCAGGACCTGGCTGAAAACAATGACCCCAGCACTGGCTGTACTTCTTAAGGTTCTGTCCAAACCAAGACACATCTCTTCCTGTCATTTTAAAGCACATGTCCCATTAGGAGAGGCTCAGTAAATTTCATGCTGTCTTAGAAAATGCACTATATTCTTGGAGAATATACTTTGAGCTGGTGTGTTAACTTCATAAGATTTGATTTTTAAATACTAAATACTTAAAAATACATGTTTTACTTCTTTTGTTTGAGATGAGGCTTTTAGAGAGTAATAGACACCACAATAAAAGCTAGCGTGGTTTGCATTGTCAATAAAAAGGAATTTGTGTGAAGTGCTGCTTTTTCTCAAGAAGCACTTGCGTACAGCATCGCTTAGCAACACGCAGATCAGCTCTGACACCTTATTCATCTTTAATATTCAGGTTCAAATCAAGTCTTTCCAGAGATGGGACAGATTGCGTCTTTCAAACCAAGCAAGTGAAAGTTGTCACTTTGTAATTTTCGTCTTTAGGTTGGCAGTAGCATCAGAATTTTCATTTTATAACTTCTTTTGGAGTTGGAATTTTTTTTTTTTCAACTGGCCTCTTAGGTCCTTCCTCTCCTTTGTTTCCACTTTGTTTTTTATTTCTAAAGACCCTTAAAGGATCTTCCTTTATTTTTGGGATCTAATTTAAATTCCTTAGGATGGCATGCAGGGCCTATCTCATAGCCTCTACTTCAGCCAAATTAAACAATTCATGTTTATAAACATGCTATTTTCTTTGATATCATTATTTTTCCAGCCCCAATTGTTTTCATTGCTTGGCAAAACTCTTTGCTGGGTAAGTCCTGCTCATCTTTCCAGATACTTCTGGAATGTTGGGGAACTTCTCTTTGATTTTTTTCAGATTGAGTACGGGGCCTCTTTTCTCAAGGTCCTGTGCAAACCCTGATCATAGGGTTTATAATATTGGACTTCAGTTGTTTCCTTTTCTCATCCTAAACTAGAAATCCCTTCTTGAGAGACAGGGATTCAGTCTTTCCTCCTTATATCCTGTCCTTCCTGTGTGTTTCATTTATCTGAATTTCTCACTGTTTATGACAGAGCTGAATCTTCTGTTTCTTTTAATAGCAGCTCTTTATAAATGGGATTGTTGGCCTGAGGTCCAACACATTCATTTATGAATTTAACATTTATTTTTCGGAATTGTTCATTCTGTGTCAAGGACTCTGCAATTTGTTCACCACTATTTGGAGGCTATACGATTCAAGCATCAATCAGAATTAGTAGCTAAGGCATGCCGGGTTTAATACCTAGGTGTTGGGTTGATAGGAGCAACAAACCACCATGGCACACGTTTACCTGTGTAACAAATCTGCATGTCCTGCACATGTATCCCAGCCAGACTTAAAATAAAATAAAAATAATTCAGGCATCGGTTAAGGAGTTATGCTAATTGCATGAAGTAGAAAGTCTGAAGGTATAAAAAATTAAAACAAGATTTTTTTTTTTCCTGAGATAGAGTTTTGCTCTCGCTGCCTAGGCTGGAGTGCAGTGGTGCAGTGCAATCTGTCTGCAATCTCTGCCTCCCGGTTTCAAGTGATTCTCTTGCCTCAGCCTCCCAAATAGCTAGGATTACAGGCATACGCCACCATAAACAGCTAATTTTGTATTTTTAGTAGAGATGGGATTTCACCATGTTGGTCAGGCTATCTCGATCTCCTGACCTCAAGTGATCCACCCTCCTCGGCCTCCTAGTGTTTTGGGATTACAGGCATGAGCCACTGCACCCGGCTGAAACAAGAATTTTTGAAGATACCAAGTATAAGGGAGGCTATTTCATGGTTTTATAACGTTTTCTCCAAAGGAAGAAATGTTTAAAAAGGTGTTTCCAATACATATTTTTACAGCTAGTATAAAATTTTAAAAGAAATGTTTAAAAAGATGTTTCCAATACATATTTTACAGCTAGAAAAATTAAGTGACTCTGTAACATGCTAATCCCACCATTTTACGTATCCTAAGCTCAGAAAATACTTCTTGGTGGTTTGCTTCCAAAAAGTAACTTCTACCATGATAGAAAGCAGATACTGCCTCACTCACTAGTGAAATGGTGTTCATAAATTTCTGGAATTATAATTTTATTCAGATATATTTTAAACTCACCAGATTTTTGTCTTAATATTTAATCTATTAAAGAATATACTGGAATTTCTTAAGATAATTTAAACTAGTTTCCATTTTAGAATGATGTTAGAAATGGTAAGTTAGTCTTATATGTGGACAACATATTTTACATCTAGAGCCTCAATAGTAGCTGTCTTAGAAATTGGACCTAAAGATACTTCTTTTTCCCCTTTGCTTTATCTGGAAAATATTGAAAAATTGGCAAAAAATAAGAGAAAAAAATTGCATCTTATTTGAAAGTAGGGTAAGATATTATATTTTTTAAAAAGTCCCCCAACCACCCAGTCTGACCTCATGCTGTTAATATTTTCACACCTTTTCTACTGACTTCTAAAGGTGCCTTATAAATACTGTTGTTAAAATATATATAGTGATGTGTTTTCTATCTTTTATAATAGCAACTTTAAAGGTTCCTTTTCATACTTATCTTTCTTCTGCTTTGATCTTTATTTTTATTTTTTAGATCACTTTCTTTTTCTACAAAAGCAAATGAGGCACATTGTTAAAAAAAAGTCCAATAATGTAGACATTATGTAGTAGAAAGTGAAAGTTTCCTTTATCACTATTCTGTAGGTAACTAGTAAATATATTTGTGCACATTATTTTAGATAACTGTTAACTTTTGTTAACATTCTAACATTGCCCCTTCCTTTTTTAAACAAAAAAATGGGATCGCACTTTCTATACTCGTCACTTACATTTTTCACTCATTAATTCTTCATTGTACAGCCTCTCTTCCCTGTTACCTGTACTTTTTAGCAGCTACATAATATTTCACAGAATGAATCTGTAATCTAATAAGTTGGTTTTACATTAGGGTCTTTCCAATATTTTGCCATTGCAACTAATGCTGCAACAAGCATTTTTGTACCTTGTACACAGTGTATATTCCTGTGGGATGATACATAGATGTGGAATTGCATGCTTGAAGGGGAGTGCAGGTGTAAAATGTTGCTGTGATTTTAAGATTAATCTTTTCTTTAAGGCTTTAAACAGTACTTAACCATAAAGAGTAATGTTCTGATTTGAGAGTACACTTTGTTTAAGAGGAGAGATGGTTTCTTTTCCTGAAGGCATAGTGAAACTTTCAGGAAGGTTTTTTTAGTTGTTTTGTTTTATTTTTATTTATTTATTTTTTTTGGTGGGAGGAAGTTTAACTTTTTAATTTCAGGGGTACATGTGTAGACTTATTATATAGGTAAGCTCATGTCATGGGGGTTTGTTGTACAGATTATTTTGTCACCCAAGTACTAAGCCTAGTAGCAAATAGTTATTTTTTCTGATCCCTTTGTCCTCCCGCCCTCCACCCTCAAGTAGGCTCCAGTATATCTGTTGTTCTGTCTTTGTATCCATGAGTTCTCATCATTTAGCTGCCACTTATAACTGAGAATATGCGGTATTTGGTTTTCTGTTCCTGTGTTAGTTTGCTAAGGATAATGGCCTCCAGCTCCATGTTCCCACAAATGACATGAACTCATTCTTTTTATGGCTATATAGTATTCCATAGTGTACATGTACCATATTTTCTTTATCCAATCTATCATTGATGGGCATTTAGGTTGATTCCTTGTCTTTGGTATTGTGAATAGTGCTGCATGAACATTTGCCTGCATATGTCTTTATGGTAGAACAATTTATATTCCTCAAGATGTATTCTCAGTAATGGGATTGCTGGGACAAATGGTAGTTTTGTTTCTCACTCTTTGAGGAATCGCCACACTGCTTTCCACAATGGTTGAACTAATATACACTCCCACCAACAGTGTATAAGCATTCCCTTCTCTCCACAACTTCACCAGCATCTATTATTTTTATAATTTTTGATAATAGCCATTCTTACTAGTGGGAGGTGGTATCTCATTGTAGTTTTGATGTGCATTTCTCTAATGATCAGTGTTTTAACCTGAATTTTATATGATATGTGGAATCTTTGTAAGAAAGTGTTACTCAATCCTGTTGCTTTTAAAAAAATCTATGTTCTTACTGGTGGCATCTGCTCAATAATGCTATTATTTCATTCGATTTTGATATTTTTTATGATAAACCACAGTGTTCTTAGTTTAATTCTATTCTGTACAGTGTGTTATAGGATAAAAATAAAGTGATTCTATGGGATAGATTATCTTAAAGGAAATGTATGAAGGTGATCCCATCAATAAAAGTAAAATCCTCAGAATGTTATTTTGCTTACATATTTTATCTTCGCATACCATTGAAAACAGTTGTGATTGTGCCTTACTGAATGAAAGAAAACTTATACATGAACTTCAAACACATTTTCTTTTCTAAGGAAAATCTAATTGAGGCTATAAGCCTTGCTTTTAAATTCTAAGAGTAGTTTTCTAAAGTTTTGTGTTGAGGGCCTTTCATAGTACCATCTGAAAGTAGGTATGTAGTACTTTTTTGGGTAATATCTCTGTTTAACCCAAGTTCTTTCATCTACATTTTTGAGTCCAGTTATTCTCTCTGGTTTTGTAAAAAGGCATATCAAATTGCTATTTGAGAAATTGAAGATTTCAATTTTATATTTAAAGGACAAATGGACTCATAATCTTTATTGCTGTGGAATTTGTTCTCAGCATCTGAGGACTTGAGAAGTCAACTACATAGACAAATATTGGAGGATGAGATTTGTGTTTAACATAGAATTTTATTTTGGCTTTTTGAAAGTGACTTTTTAAATTCTAAGATAATCAGATTTGTAAATGCTTATTTGCTACTTAATCATTTTCTTTGTAAGACATCATACTTTTGAGATTTTGAGATGAGAGTAGTTTTAAAGATAATTTTTTCTTGTCTTTTTTTTTTTTTTTCAGAAAACAAGCATCGTTATGGGTCCAAGGAGACATTTTCCGATCCAAACTGAAGAATCGACAATCCAGTGAAGGAAGTATTAATAAAATTCTTTCTAGCCTAGATGATATGTCTATTGGTGGAAACCTATCAAAAATACAAAACATGGAAAGATTTGGAGAGGTAAGTTTTCCCTAGGAAGATTCTATCCCCTTAAAACTGATGCTCTGCATTTGTTTCTCATTTGGACATGTATAACATAGCAGTGTCTTTTCTCTGGATGCCGAGAATACCATATTTGTAGATGTAGAGTCATCCATCTATATAGCAAGAAGCAGAGAAAAGAAACCAATTGCCCTTAAAAAGAAGAAAAGTTATAATTTAAGGAGTAAATTCTAAAGGAGGCTACTCTGGTAAGGGAGAATATTTACAGAAAGGAAACAGAAAAGCAAACTTTCTATTTGAAAATTAAAACAGATATCAAGAAAAAAAATTTAATGTGACAATTGACAAAATAATACATAGCACAAGTGGTGCTTGGAAAGCCTCAAATCCATGCTGATTTCTTAAGTAAGTACAGACTTGAAAACATGATTAGGGCAACTTTTTAAAAAAATTAAGACTCTACTGTAAACAAAACACCTTAAATAGTTGATATATGTTTTCTGATTTAATGTTTGTAACTACCTAGTGAGTTAGGCGATACTATCTCTATTTTATAGGAAGGAAACTTCATGTCAGAGATGTTCTAACCTCAGTGTCAAACATGATTCAATCCATATCTGTCTGATTTCAAACTTGTGTTATTTTCTATCACACCCTGTTACCGCTGAATAAAAGCAGAACTGATTTACTAAGAGTTAGGATTATGAGTATTTTTGGAACTAGAAACAACATTGAAACCATTTGTTTGGTTCCACTGTTGTACAGATAAGAAACTGGGGTCCCAGAAAATCTGTGATTTGTGCAAAGTTCCAGAGCTGTTTGGTAGTGGGGTCACTTTGAGAACTGGGCATTCAATTCCTAGTTTAGGTCTTTCTACCACATTATGCCTGAGATGAAGCTAAGCATCTGGTTTATATTTTTATATCTCTAAAGGAGCAAAAAAAGAAAAATGGACCTGTTTAAATAGTGGCGCAAGCCAGGCAGGGTGATGTATGCCTGTGTGGTCCCATTTACTTGGGAGACTGAGGCAGGAGGGTGCTTGAGCCCAAGAGTTCGAAGCTGCAGTGAGCTATAATGGCGCCACTACACTCTATGCTGAGCAACAGAGCAAGACCCTGTCTCTAAAAAAAATAAAATAAAATAAAGAAAGAAAAATAAAAAATATAGAAGCAACAAGTATAGATTTACATTCCATTAGACAGTAACCCATTAGACCCAGACACGGGCCTTAAACCAAATACTGTGGCTCAGGCTTAGCCCTCAAGGAACCTAGAATGGAAGGAACACATCATAGCTCTCTTAGGTTAATGATTGGCATCCCAAACAGATTTCTTTTTAGCAAGAAAGATAGCCAGAGTGCTTGGAGATGGGGAATGTGAGTTTTCTTTCAAGGACAAAGGATGGAGACTGTTGGAAGAACTGATTTTTAAGCCCAGTGCCGTGTTCTCCAGGATGGCTGCTGATGAGGTGACTCAGTTTACCCGTTGGTAAATGGTACCCATCTGTCCTGATGAAATGTACATTTTATGCAAGGTCACGTTGATGTTAGAGCCTTTGTTGACTTCTTCTTGTTTCTGTGTTGCACTCTTACCTATTAAAAGCAAATAAAAAGAAAGGCTCTGAACTAAGATTTTAACGTGATAATATAGCTAAGCATGAATACCTTTTTCCTTCCCAGGTTGAGTTCAGGTAAACAGGGCTTTGAGTTATGAGCTCTGAAAAGACAAACATAAAGTTAATCCTGTTATCCCAGAAACATACTTACCTTGCAGGAACATAGTACTTTCTACATCATCACCTTGATTAAATTAACACCTGGTAATTAGAACATTTTATTCTCATACTCTATTAAACCCCAATTTGTTGAACTTAAGAATACTTAACATTTATGTATCACTATGAAGGTAAGAAATGCGAGATGACTGGAATTTAAAATAAGTCAGTTTTAAATATAAGTATGTATATCTGTAAGTCTACTTCCCTGTCTTAGTCCATCTGGGCTGCTGTAACAAAACACCATAGGCTAGGTGGCTTATAAACAACAGAAATTGATTTCTCACAGTTCTGCAGGTTGGGAAATTCGAGATCAAGGCATCAGCAGATTTTGTGTCTGCTGAGGGCCTGCCTGCTGGTTCATAGACAGCACGTTCTGCATCTTCACATGGGAAAAAGGGCAAACAAAATCTTAATGCCATCACGTTGGGGGTTGGGATTTCAATGTATGAATTTTGGGGGCTATAAACATTCAGACCATAGCATCCCCCATCATTATTTTAGTTTCAGCCATTAAAATGCTGTTGTTTCTGAAATTCAAGGGCAGAAATGAAAGAATTCAGAGATGCCAGAGAATGATGGTATGGTGAATATTTTACACAGCCTCATGTAATGCTTTGTGCAAGTAACTCTTACAAGCACTTTTCTTGCCATGCTTATGTGGTTCCAGCTTTGGAATTTCACATGAATATGGAAAATTAGCTTACTCAAAATTGGACTTAACAGAGTTAGTGAAGTCTTTATTGTTCTTATAAATTGCACATGGAAAAATAGATTGAGAATGCTGTAAGAATTTAATGTGTTTCAAGTTACATGCAGGGTTTCTACCATGGAATTTCTGGATTTACTTAGTTTGTGTATATAGAAAGTGCAAAAAGACAGTATTCCTCTAGAGATTTCCTTTAAAAAAAAAGATTAAAAGCAGAGAGTCTAAATTATTTTTTTTTTCTAGGCTTACAGGAATTTTCTTGTGATTAGTTACTAAGAAGCTCTGTATTACCAGATTTGGAGAACTGGAATATAGTTTTTTAGGCCGGGTGTGGTGGCTTATGCCTGTAATCCCGGCACTTTGGTAGGCTGAGGTGGATGGATCACTTGAGGCCAGGAGTCTGAGATCAGCCTGACTGACATAATGAAACCCCATCTCTACTAAAAATACACACACACACACACACACACACACAAGAAAAAAAAATAGCCAGATGTGATGGCACATGCTTGTAGTCCCGGCTACTTAGGAGGCTGAGGCATGAGAATCACTTGAACCCAGGCTATGGAGGTTGCAGTGAGCTGAGATCATGCCGCTGCACTCTAGCCTGGGCAAGAGAGCAAGACTCTGTCTCAGTAAATAAATAAATAAATAAATTTTTTTTTAGTGCATAGGATGTAGGTGAAAAGAAAACAATCAGAATGATGCAGGTCATAGTGATGGACTAGGTTGTGTTTAATGAATGTTCTTTGCCAACTTAGACTTATGAGAAATAAAATAGAGGCTTTCCCTTTATTGAGCCTGGACTTCAGTGCTGGATTGGGCACTATGAAATATACACAGCCCATCCTGTGGGTCTAGCTTACGCTCCTTGCTCCCTGCTCCTGCCTTGCACTGTACTTTTCCTCTGCAGTCCTTATCTCTTCTTCCCTGCTAGGTGATACTCTCTATGAAGGTAGAGACTTTTATCTGTCTTCATCATGATTCTATTTTGGGCCAAAGGCCTTAATAAATATTATGTGAATGAAGAAAGAAGGTTTATAGTTTCAGAGAATAAAAAAGACAGAGACATAAAAATGGAAGTAATCTAAGCTACACAAATACATTACGTGCTCAAATACAAAATAGTACTAGCAGTAAGTTCTCACTTTAACATTCAGGGGCCTATGGGTCCATTATGGATTGGAGTTGTTTTTAAAGATGGAAGTTAAAGTACTTTATTGAAAGTGCAAATATTAAATCAGGATCTTAGCATGCAGCAACTACCTAAACAGAAGGTACTATGTGCCAGGAACTGTTTTAGGCACTTGACATTAATTAACTCTTTTAATCCTTACGGTAGCCATATGAAATAGGCCCTGTTACTAGGCCCATTTACAGGAGACATACCTGAGGTAGAGGTCAAACCATCTGCCCAAGATCCTGAGTACATGGTGAGGTGGTCATTGAATTTCTGTGCTCTGGCTTCAGACTCTGTGAACTCAGCCACCCTCCTGGGAGGCCTCTCACTATTCTCTGCTAACTCTCTGTGAGCTCTTCAGTGTGGCTTTAGTACATTATATACAGTAATTTTGAGCAAAACCTTAACCTGTCCCTCCTAATAAACTTCTCCTGAAATTACAACAGTTTTTAGATTTTCTACTTTAGGGCTATAGTCCAGTATTAGCATGCCAATCAGTAGATGTTCTTTACTTAGTGATATTAATTAGATACAGGTGCTGCTAATGTGCAGCCAAGTTCATGTAAATTGACAATCAAGTAGACAAGAACATAGTGTTTTAATTACATCTTTGAGATATTGTGATTTATAAAAACCATCAAATACTCACAAGCAGGGTGCATCTTAGAAAAATCTATGAAGTAAAAATTAATTCTCTAATGCTCTGGTTTTAAGCACCTTTCTTTCCGCTGTTCTGATGGTGAAGACCAGTTCTTTTTTTTTTTTTTTTTTGAGACAGAGTCTCACTCTGTTGCCAGGTGCCAGGCTAGAGTGCAGTGGCACCATCTCGGCTCACTGCAACCACTGCCTCCTGGGTTCAAGCGATTCTCCTGCCTCAGCCTCCTGAGTAGCTGGGACTACAGGTGCACACCACCACGCCCAGCTAACTTTTGTATTTTTAGTAGAGACGGGGTTTCACCATGTTGGCAAGGATGGTCTCGATCTCTTCACCTTGTGATCTGCCCGCCTTGGCCTCTCAAAGTGCTGGGATTACAGGCGTGAGCCACAGCGCCTGGCCTGGTGAAGACCAGTTCTAATCTGAATTCTACTGGGATCCACCAGAGGTTATTAAGCAGGGGAGTGACAGCACACAGATCATGGTGCCGGGAAGTCACTCTGGCTATGGTGTCACATGGGGCTGGGGCTGGAAGGCCAGGGAGTTGGTAATGGGGAGGTCCAGGTTTTAAAGGTCCCAACAAGTGGCAGTGAATGGGGCAGCCAGAAGAGAGATGTGGGTAGCTCTGGTAAACCCAAACTTTCTATTGATCAGAAGCAGCTTATTATAAAGATGACATCTTTGCCATTTCCCGACATAGGTTCAACATCTGAGAGCTGAAAAGAATTTAGAGATGACCCAGCCACCTTTCCTAGCCAATTTATTAAAGTCTGCTAAAAATTCCATTCTCATCTTTATCTTCCAGTTCTTGGACTTCTATTTTTACTCGTTTCTATTTAAACTGTCTACTTATGTCACTTTTCTATTATGATTCTTCCATCTTTATTCCCTAGTGTGCTATATTCTATCTCATAGATCTTTTCTTAATGGCACTTTCCACAGCCTCCTCTATAGCTTACTCCGCCACGATTTTGTTTATGTTTTGGCAGCAATTACTTTATCCGGCTGAAATCTATGGACACGATTGTGTATAGAGAGAACAACTGGTGGAATAAAATAAATATTTATTCTTCATGTTGATATTTGTTCTTTCACTAGGTCATCACTCGTGTTCCTTTTAAAATTGTACTGCTTTCGGTACAGTATTTTGATGTGCTGTCATTTAGGGCAGTCCAGTATCCAAAAGAAGGAGTGTTGCTGCTTAGATTCTCCAAAGGGCAATGGGACATCTCAGAGCAGATCCCTTTGCTGTGGGGGACAAAGATAGGAGGGTCTTCCCTGGGCTAGATGGGATTCTTCATTGTTGCTGGCATCAGCCATGTGGTTTTGTTTCTTTTCAGCAGATTCCAAGAAATCTGTTTCTCCTGGACCAGCTTAGGGCAAGAAAGAGTCTGCCCTGGCATTTTGTAGGGAGGGGCTGGAGCCTGAGGGCAGGCCCCAGGCTTCTCTTCATTTGTCATTTGTGAATGTATTCTTTAGTCGTCATGAAGAATGAATTTGGTATAAGGAAGGAGGCCTAACAGCACCTGATGAGAAAAGTCTTCAAACTCTTACCAGGCCACCAACTCATGAGATTGATTTGTGTCACAGAATACATTGTACTGCATTGATAATAAACATTTTCCCCCCACAGGTTCTTATGACCTGGTATATCTTATAGGATCAATCCCCTAATAAATGTAAGGCTTGTTGTATTTATGTCTGTTTGTCTTATTCAGTATTCCAGGAGGCCAAAGTCCTTTTCCAGATAGGTTTTTAGTTTCCTAATTCTGTGATTTAATGTAAACATGTTTTGAATAACATTAAGTATTTTTGTCAAGAGTTTGAAGGCTATTTATTAATCACTGAGAATTTTATAGTTTATATGTGCTATCTCTCATAGTCCTAAAAATGATCTATACTTTGTACAGTGGCCACAGAGACAAAATAAAAGACAATTGGTTTAGACAAAAAATAATATGGTTTACATTTTAGTCGATTTTTTTTCAGACCTATACTACATTTCTGGATCTTTCCCCCTTCTTCCCTCTCCCCAAGTCTGGATTCCCATGCAGTTTCCCATACCCTAATCCAATCCATCATCTCTCATCAGACCACTGCATAGCCACTTAAATGTGTCCCTCCCCAAAGACTTGAACTCCAATTCATTCTCACAGTGATAATGTGAGGAAATATATGCAACATATACAAATGAGGGGGTTTTGTAGGTATGAAGAACTCTTACAAATCACCAAAAAGCATGTTCACAAGTAAAACAATATGGGAACAGTCCTGACTGGTAAACATAAAACATGTTCTGCTTCCCTAGAAATGAAATAAACACAAATTCAAATGATGAGATGCTATTTATGCCTATCAAATATATTAAAAATATATTCAGCATTGACAAATGTTTAGGGAATAAAAAGCTCTTAAACATTGCCAGTTGGAGTTTATAATGGTGCAGCCTTTTTGGAGGGCAATTTGGTAATATGTAGATGACTTTAAAAGGAATTCCACTTCTATGAATTTGTCTTAAGGTAATAATAAGACAGTGTTCATGAACCATGTATATATAAGAGTATGTTTGTTGAGGCTGTTTATAGTGATGAAATACAGAGAACAGCCTAACCTAGGGTATTAGTTAAATAATAAAATTAGGCATATCTAGACAATGGAATTTTACGGAGCCATAAAATGACAGAGATTGTAAACAATTTGTTCTGAAAAACTTCCACAATGTTTTTAAGTTAAAAAAGTTACAAAGCAGCATATGTATGTAATACAACCTCTTTTTGTAAGGAAGAAGTAGGTTGGGGGTTTTATATTGCACGGGGAAAATTCTGGAAGACTATGTGCCAGAATGTTAATGTGTTTTGCTTTTGATGGTAAATACATAGGTGGTTTTAATATTTTTTCATGTTTGCCTATACTTTATTACTAATGACAAAGACACAAATGTATCTACATATATATGGTAAATGCATATATATGTATAAATACATAAAAGTATATTATAAATATATCTGTATCTCTCTAGATATACGTACTTTTTCTTTTTGAGATAGAGTCTCCATTGCCCAGGCTGGAGTGCAGTGGTGCGATCTCGGCTCATTGCTACCTCTGCCTCCTGGTTCAAATGATTCTCAGTGCCTCAGTCTCCCAAGTTGCTGGGACTACAGGCATATGCCACCACTCTGGCTAATTTTTGTATTTTCAGTAGATGGGGTTTCACCATGTTGGCCAGGCTGGTCTTGAACTCCTGGCCTCATGTGATCCACCTGCCTTGGCCATCCAAAGTGCTGGGATTACAGGCACGAGCCACCGTGCCTAGCCATATGCTTTAAAAAATAATAATAAGAAAAAACACCTTCGCCTATGTGGTCATTGCCATCACAGCCACCCGAGAGGAGCTGGGGGAGGACCGTGGCCCAAAAGGTTCGGGGCAGACAACACAGCGGCAGTGGGAGCAGCAGAGGCGGAAGCTCCCGCACTCTCTCTCTTCCCACTCAGCCTGAGCCAGGGGAGGCCAGGCAGCCCGGGTGTCTGGAGGGGGATCCACAGCTGGAGAATTGAGAATTCTCTTCACCAGAATATGGAGACTGTTCAGTCACCAGGAGCACAGAGTTAGCATTGTTGGACGGGATAATGCAGGGAAAACTACCATCCTTTGCCAGTTTTCCATGAATGAAGTTATACATACATCTCCTACATCAGGAAGTAATTAATGTAGAAGAGATAGTGATTAATAATACACGTTTCCTAATGTGGGATACTGGTGGCAAGAATCTCTTCGTTCTTCCTGGAACACTTATTATACTAACACAGAGTTTGTAATAGTTGTGGACAGTACAGACAGAGAGAGGATTTCTGTAACTAGAGAAGAACTTGTAAAATGTTAGCACATGAGGACCTAAGAAAAGCTGGATTGCTGATTTTTGCTAATAAACAAGGTGTTAAAGAATGCATGATAGTAGCAGAAATCTCCCAATTTTTGAAGCTAACTTCTATTAAAGATCATCAGTGGCAATATCCAGGCATGCTGTGCTCCAACTGGGAAAGGATTGTGCCAAGGACTTAAATGGATGATGTCATGACTTAAGACTAGATTATCTCTACTGACTTCTCATTGACTCTGTATAAATGAAGTGCTGGACTTGACCTGACAGCTGCAAAAATGAATGGTTTCAATATATTTATAATAAGCTGATTTAAACTTTTTCTGTAAGAAGAAAAATTAAGACCACTTATTGGAAAACAAAGATGAAGTCTCACCTTCCAATTTGCTTTCTCATTAGTTTTTTCCAAAGTAAGTTATTAAAGCTGTGATGGACATTTTTCTCATAATGAATCCTGTCAGGACATTGTGTAGCCTGTGGTAAGCACAAGGGGAGAGGAAGGTATTTTGAATTTTAAGAGCTTTATTATCAGTATAACCCTCCCTAGTTGAATGTTGTTTTCTTCTTGTTCCATTAAGTCAAAATACAAATCAGCACAAATATTTAGTTTCCAATATTTTCTAATGTAATGTTACTTCTGAAAAGTATTTTGCTTAATGTTGTGTGTGTATTGTGTATATACCTCAAGTTCAAGTTAATGGCTTTATGTTTTAAAGAAAGAGAAATAACACAAATATTAATAATATCCTTAGTTATAACCATAATAAGTATTGGCATTGGTGTTAAGTGCCATTTTATACTTTCTCCCTATGTTCTCTGAATTGTACTAACCAACCTCCCAAATCATTGAGCTGCTTGTTAAAAAATAAAAAAAAGGGAAAAGGAAAAAGACTGGCATTGTGTATCAATTTTTTGTTGTTGACTAGTCACACACATGGAAACATGGAATTCAACAGAGTGGGATAGCGCTCAGATTCTTGGCTTGAATTATTAACGGGCAGGATTGTACAATGAGCAACTATCAGATTATTCCTTTCGGTGGTTCTTATGGCATCTAAATTACCGAATAAATTATTAATCCATTAATCAGTGAATCATATTATGATTAAAATTATCAAAGGAATTCTCAGCATTAATTGAAAAGTATGTGTGAAACATGTCTACCCAGAAAAGTAACATTCTATAAGTACTATTAAACAACTTAGCTATATTATTTTTAAATATTAAATTATATGTCAAGCAGTTAAAGTGAATTTTAGAATAAAAGTAAGGTATGTTT
Organism: Cacajao melanocephalus; assembly: GCA_963573385.1. Taxonomy (NCBI): domain Eukaryota; kingdom Metazoa; phylum Chordata; class Mammalia; order Primates; family Pitheciidae; genus Cacajao; species Cacajao melanocephalus. The sequence goes on from CAUYLG010022115.1 coordinate 76,627, forward strand.
CAGAGCAACTTTGGTAATTTCTTAATTTGCAAATTTCTTCTTATTTTGGTATTTAAAATATAGTGTGAGATTTTTTTTTCTAAATTTTGTTGTAACTTCTGTTACATAAATGCATTGTTTGACAAAAATGCAAGTGTTTTCTGAATGATGAAAAAAAGAAAAAAGAAAAAAAATGGATTCTTCTCCAGAGGTTGAGAGCTAGGACTTCGTGTGTTGTTTTCTTTTTCTTGGTGAGTGAGGATGTTTAAGTAAACTTGAGAGGAGGAAGTAAAAATCTAGGTAGTTAGGTGCATGGCTGTGTACTGTAGTGTTTTTGTTGTTTTCTGATAAATGAATCATAATTTATGGAAATATATGACCTTTAAGATTCACAATAGAATGAGAGAAAAATACATGTAAAGTAATTATAATTTAATATATACTGTTATTTAACTTTCCATTTAACTGTAAATCTTTAAAATGCTTTTATTCTTTTCAAGCAATATATGATCGGAGCTTAAAAAATATCAAGTGTTGAATTCTAGCAACAAAAAAAATCAGCCTCCTGTCTCACGTTTCTGTGTCCCTGGACCCACTTTCAAAGGGAGAAATCTCTGGGAAAATTATACTGATATTTTTAGTGCCATATTTCTATTATAAATACCTTGCTTACATTGCTGTTTTTTAATTGATCAACTTGGGACATTTTTCTATTGCTTCCTGGTGCTTGTAGACAGGATGCAGCTCTTCTATCTCACTGTCACCACCACTTCCCTTAGCTTCCCAATATAACTATATTGGTTAAATCAAATAATGTGCACATCAGTACTATGTAAATATTGTTCATAGTTGAGGTTAATAGTGCACTATGACTGTTTTCTTTTTTGATGCTCTCTTTGTTTGTCCTAGACTTAATTGCCTTTTTTATTTGCTTAGTTTTTATGCATTTAGGAAACAATAATGCTTTAAAAAGTTGTGCCAAACAATTTAAAAATTTTTCAAAATCTCAACACAGCAAAATTCCATTCTAATTCCATTTTTTTTCCTGAAGACAATTCTCTCTTCTAACATGAACTGGTTGTTCTTAGCCCTGCTATATGCGTGTGTGTGTGTGTGTGTGTGTGTGTAGTCTTAGGATCAGAACTATATAGTTTGATTCTATAACCCTTCTTTATATTCTTCAGTTAGATTCCTAATTTTATTGGATCTCATGTTATGTTTCCTTTTTCTCTAAAGAGCATATCCTGTAATAGTTTTCTCAGAATGATTGTATGGGAGGTAAATTTTTGTATCTGTTTTACCTGTATACTTACCTGAGTGGTTGCATTTTTGAATTATTGGTAGAGAATCTTTTTTTTTTTTTTTTTTTTTTAAGTATTTTGAAGGTGTTTCTGGTGGGAAACATAAAGATCCTCCCAGTTGGAGGAACAAATAACCTTTCCTGGTTTTCAAAATCCTACCAAAGCACCCAGTGACAATGAAACTGATGGTGGTAAGGATCCTGTAAGGTCCTCCTAGAAGCGTTTTGCCAGTCTCATGAGGGCCTGCATGCTTTTTGGCCTCACCTCATATTCAGGAAACTCTGGCTATGTGCTAAGTAACTGGTAACCTCCCAACCCGTTGAGTACTTAACTGCACCCGGGTGAAGCTAAGCTCACCTTCTCAGGTGCACCATCCCACTAGCAAGCCTAGCCGTCAGACCTTCTTGATTTCTATTCCTGCAGACTTTCTTGGATGGTAGATGGTAATGAGTTCCTACCTGGTTGGGGTTGTATGGATGGAATTGAATGGTAAAACTGATTCCTGGAGATTTTTTAGAAGTGCAACTTGAGACTGTAAGAGAATCCTCTGTCAGGAAGACTCCATGATCCTGTAACTGTTGAGCTGGTATTCTTCTTGGGCCAGATGACCTGTTCTGGGATCTTGAGCTGCAGCACTTGTACCCATTCTTTAAGGGATTGCCTCTCAGAAGTTTTGTCCTTATTCTTTCTTCCCACTGGCCCTGTGCTTTGCATTTCTTTCCTTCTTTCTTTCTTTTTTTTTTTGAGATGGAGTTTCACTATTGTTGCCCAGGCTAATTTTGTATTTTTAGTAGAGATGGGGTTTCTCCATGTTGGTCTCGAACTCCCGACCTTAGGTGATCCTCCCACCTTGGCCTCCCAAAGTGCTGGGATTATAGGCATGAGCCATCCTGCCCAGCTCTTTATTTCTTTTTTAAACTCAGAGATGTGGTAGTGAGGTTCAGTCTTTTTACTCAGGACATGCCTACTGAGTCCCCGAGTTACCTGTGGAACCCAATGTAGGTGGCAGGAAGTGAGGAGGTATTGTGATCAGAAAGTACTCAAATGTGACTGTGGAAGTAAATTTTTCATCAAACAAGAATTATCGTTTTAAATAGGGGTGGGGACTATTATGGCTGGTAGAGATTTTAGCAAATCCAAGCACTCTGATTTTTCAGTTGAGGAAAAGAGGCAAAATACACACTTTACTGGTGCAGTGACAGTGTGCTGTGGCTTATATTTTGGAACATTGCATCTGAGGACAAGAAATCTAATTTTGAAATCATATGAGGTTATTAAGAGTTTATGGGAGCTTGGGCAATATTCCTAACTTCCGTGAGTATGCCCTTTTTTCATCAATAAATTAAGGTACCAGTGACTCCCCCGTATCAGGGTTATTGAAGAGACTAGCATGTTAAGATACTAGCACGGTACTTACATTTTTCGAACTATAAAGACTTATTTCAGAAGGAAACATCTAGTGAACACGGTCCTTTAAATCCTCTGAAAAGGACTTGCATGCTTTTACTAGTGTTAAATGATTACTGTGTTAATAACTTACTGTATAGATATCCTAAAGTATTTTTATCTTGTATTTTTGTAAACAAGTTATGGAATTTGCACTGATGGCTCCTGGAGGTATCTAAAAACATACTTGTACCTCATCTGTGGGCCTTCTGTATGTGGCTATATTCCAATGCATGATTGTGTCTGCAGGAAAGAGTCTCCTCTGTTGTGGTCCATTGTAACAAACAGCTTCTTTTATATTCTACCACATCAATACCCATGCTTCTTTGATTTGGAATTTGACCTGTTGCCTGTTGAACTGGCAGACAGTCGAGAGTTCTTTTGTGTAAGCTTTGACAATGCTGATTCACAGTAGCTATAGCTACTTAATCTATATTAAGATAATATGTACTAAATGTATCTATATATGTAATCTATTAAGAAATCTAAGTAAAGCCAAATTTAGACCTTTCTGTGGTACATGTATTTTTTTCCAGAATAACTTAGAAGACGATGAAGATGTGGAAATGAAAAATGGTATAACCCAGGGAGACAAACTACGTGCCTTAAAAAGTCAGAGACAGCCACGTACCTCACCATCCTGTGCATTTAGGTAGATCTGTTTTAAACAGTTCAATTCATAGTGTGCTTCGCTTTGTGAGTAAAACATTTAATCTTCTCTTTAATCTGTAATCTTCTCTTTTGAATATTGTTCTACGAATACCAAGTTTACTATTTTGTGCTGTTTATTAATGATTTTATCACTGTTGGGAGTAGCTAAAGTTTAGATGTTTATTGAAAGCAACTGCTGCATCTCTGTCTCTGCAATTCTACCTTAAGCTACAAAGCAGTTATCTCTGGGACTCTCAAATTCTGTTTGGATATCTCCCCTTCTCCTGTGAGTGAGTTTCTAGTCCTGTGTTGGATCCTCACAGGTGTGCTGAGGCTTTTGTATTGAATCACAGATTGTAGAAAAGTATTGTATGCCAGTCTTTGGCAATCTAAACTAATTCTGCAGCTTTAGCTTCTAGTTTTGAAAATTGAATAAGCAATTCTTAACCTGTGCCTGTAAAGTTATAAGCCATCTTGACTTTGAAGTCCCAAGCTACTCGCCAGTATCAATAATGGGACTTGAATTTTGATCACAACATTTGAAACCCTCTGATAGTTCAGATTGGGTTAAAAAAGGTTTTGGAATCAAAAGGTGCAAACATTTGTAAACATCATCAATTTTTAAAATTACAATATACTGGGTGGCAAGGCCTCAGTCCACAAAATAATATAATGTGAAGCAGCAACTTTTCTTTGACTTATAAATAAGAGACACACATAGCAGAAGGCTGTTTTGCCAGTATAATAAACACCAAACAGATTCACAGGAAATTTAGTTTTCACATGTAATCTGAGAGAATTATAACTCTGTACAGAGTTCCTGATCTAAGAAAAAAAGGTTCATATTGGTCAACGATGAGGTTATCATTTTCTGCAGTATGCTGAGATAAAAGGATGAAAGCCTGGTGCTTGGTAATCTAATATCCATTTGCAAGATTTCTCCCTTTTGCTAATTTAATATTTTTACTGGTTTGATACCATTTGGTGTGCCTTATGGTCTTTGTGAAAACGTGTGAGCCTGGTGATATATGAACATCTGTCTTTGATTTCCACAGGTTGGATGATACGAAAGGACACCCAAGAGCAGTGTCCCAGCCTTTCAGGTACTGTCAATGAGGTTGAGTGTCTAGTAGCTTATAAATATATGCTTCCTTTTAGCCATGTTTCCCAAGCCTCAAACTGATGGAAAATCAACTGTATATAGCTTTTTGCTTTTTAAATTGCTTCCTTTCTCTTCCAGATTGTTTATGCTTCATTTTTAATGCTCACCATGAAAAGGATTTTTTTTTTTTTTGTGCTGACCTGCCCACAGGGCAGTGTGGCGGTGGTAGTGACATCAATGTATTTTGTGTTCTCAGCACATTGTGGGGGGAGTCTCTAAGAAACTACAGGGGCTCTGTGTCTTTCCCTTTGATCTAGTAGTAGATCTAGCTTTAACTGTTTTCATTTTTTTTTCAAAATTTAATTATTTTATTTTAAAGTTCCGGGGTATATGTGCAGGATGTGCAGGTTTGTTACATAGGTAAATGTCTGCCATGGTGGTTTGCTGCATTTATCAACCCATCACCTAGGAATTAATCCCAGCATGCATTAGCTCTTTTTCCTGATGCTCTCCACTCCCAACCATCCCCTAATAAGCCCCAGTGTGTGTTGTTCCTCTTCCTGTGTCCATGTGTTCTCATTGTTCAGCTTCCACTTAAAAGTGAGAACAAGCAGTGTTTGGTTTTCTGTTCTGGCATTAGTATGTTGAGGATAATGGCTTCTGGCCTCATCCATGTCCCTGCAAAGGACATGATCTCATTCCTTTTTATGGCTGCATAACATTCCATGGTGTATATGTGGTATATATGTACCACATTTTCTTTATCCAGTCTATCATTGATGGGCATTTGGGTTGATTCCATGTCTTTGCTATTGGGATTAGTGCTGCAATGAATGTACGCATGCATGTATCTTTATAATACAATGATTTATATTCCTCTAGGTATATACTCAGTCAAGGGATTGCTGGGTCAAATGGTGTTTCCGGTTCTAAATCACTGAGGTATCACCACATTGTATTCCACAATGGTTGAATTAATTTACATTCTCACCAATAGTGTGAAAAGTTTCTATTTCTCTGCAACCTCACCAGCATTTGTTGTTTCTTGACTTTTTAATAATGGCCATTCTGACTGGCATGAGATGGAACCTCATCATGCTTTTGATTTGCATTTCTCTGATGATCAGTGATGTTGAGCTTCTTTTTCTTTGGTATTTTACATATATATATATATATATATATATATATATATATAAAATTGCATTTTAGGTTCTGGGGTACATGTGCAGAACATGCAGGATTGTTGCTTAGGTACATACATGGCAATGTGGTTTGCTGCCTCCATCCCCATCACCTATATCTGGCATTTCTCCCATGTTATCCCTCCCCAACTCCCTAGCCCCCACTCTCCCTCCACTAGATCCCCCCCACAGACCTTAGTGTGTGATGCTCCCCTCCCTGTGTCCATGTGTTCTCATTGTTCAACACCCACCTATGAGTGAGAATATGTGGTGTTTGATTTTCTGTTCTTGTGTCAGTTTGCTGAGAATGATGGTTTCCAGGTTTATCCATGTCCCTACAAAGGACACAACCTCATCATTTTTTATGGCTGCATAGTATTCCATGGAATGTCCACCCATTTAAATGCTAATCTCATCTGAAAACACCCTCCAAGTTAGCACATAAAATTAACCTTCGCAGTATCTGCATAAATTATTTGAGATTCTTCTGCACTGGAGATTTGGCTATTCTTCTCCATTTGTTTATTTATGTACTCATTTGTTTACATCAGTGTAGTCTCATGGGTATTTATTTTATATATCGGATTATAATTCAATATTACTTTGTTCATTTTGTTGCACAGTTTGTTCTGCCTTTGTCCACTGGGAGTTTTCTGTCGGTTCCTGTATCCCTTGGCATAGCCCCATCGGTGTGGGTTTTTCTGAGCACTTCCTTATTACCAGCACTACAGGATGTTTCTCCTCCATCCCTAGAATCATCCATTGCTCCAAGGAGCCCTGATTCCTTCTATCAGAGAGTGGTATTAAAAACCAGGATCTGAGTTCTAACTTTGCTTGCTACTACTTTTGAGTGTCATTTACTACTTCTAGCTCCTCTCAGCTGACAAAACAGAGAAATACATGTACACACATATCTATATAACCCATGTATACATGTGTCTATAAATACTCATGTACTACTTACATATTAAGTTAAATATGAGTTTATATTGATGTCTCCCACTCTAATCAATTACCCATGGATTACTCTAGCCTCCTCCCTTTGCTTGTTTGTAACTTCCCACTCCAATAGTGAGGAGCCTGGCTCCCACCCTCCATTAAGCTTTACTATCTCTTCATTTATTACGCTAAAATACATCAACTTTATGGTAAAAAACCATGCTTATTCTAGAAAAACTCATTTGGCTCGCCAAAGAGATGCTACACCTTGTTTTTCACAAACCCTTGAAAGAGTTCACATTGCCATTTTGAAAAACTTTGTAACGGAACACAGTGGGAGTAGTGGCTGAATGCATCAATGTTTATCAATGAAGTCTAATTTTCAGCTACTCCTTCTTTCATTTCCTTCATTCTTTAAAAAGAATAAAGATAACAGTGTGACAGCATTTCGGCCGGTGACATCATTTATCTTGGATCTTCACTTCCCCTGACATATACAGATCAACCTCTATCTTCACAGGTGTTCTATTTATTATTTATATCTAGTATATTTTTCTGACTTGTAGTATTCATTAAATTTGTAATTACTAACCACCTGCTTCAATTAGTCATTTTTGATATGCTTTGTCGTAAATTGGTATTATAACTCTTCACATTTTAAAATCAACTTTACCGAGGTATCACTTACGTATGATAAAATGCATTCATTTGAAGTGTATAGTTTAATGACTTTTGGCAAGCTACATCCATGAAACTACCGATATAATCAAGATATGAAAATAATTGCTTCATCCCCAGAAGTTTCCAGGGTCATGAGCCTGTTTACAATCAAGCCTTCCCAAGCCCTGATTATTTTCACCATAGATTAGTTTCCACGCAGTAATTAAAGAACACGAATCCTGAATCACAACTAATAGAATACAAGCAACACGGGAAAACACAAGACTCTGTTAGCGGAATGACAGCTGAAACAAATTTACCAACAGTTGCTGGAGCACATTTACAATGTTTATGATCTCATCATTGAAAATGCAGTGGAATTTTAGAAGAATAGTTAATGTTACGTTTCAAGTTTATAAAACCTGTGAATAGGATTGTTTCATCATTGTTTATCTCCAAAACTGCCACACTATACATGGACTACTTGACATACCATAAGCAATGTGTATAGCACATTTTAAGAAACACAATTCTAAGAGGCCATTGGCTTTAAAAAGTCAAAGGCATTGACTTTTCTAATTAATACACGATAATGTGGCAGGGTGGGTGGGGAGAGCAGCAACTTAGCCACACATATGTCTTTTTCCAGGGAGAAGCCGTAACATTCATCAAATAGTTGTCAAGGTTTTTTGAGAACTGGATAGGAGAGTTAGTCTGGTACAGTTAATCTCACTCTTCAGTGTAGTTAATAATTCTTCTAGGCATATGCTTGGATTTTATCCCTGGACAGTATGGTTTGGTAGGTTTCAGGGCCCAAGGATTTGAATTCTAACTGAGCATCCCAGGTGACCCTGAGGCAAGTCCTCCACTGACCTCACATTGAGAAATACTACCTTAGACCTTTCAATCTGAAAAATCTGATTCCACGCATTTCGGTCATGGCTTTCCTATAACTGGAAATACCGTATCTGATGCAAGATGATGGTGTGTCAGGGAGTTTCTGACAGGGATTTCTGCATTTGAGGAGACATTGAATTCACTGATCTTTAAAACCCTTTCACTTTGAAGAATTTGTTCACTCACTGTCACACGGCTTGTGAGCCTTCCTTACCTTGGAGCACTCGTCTGCCTGGAGAGAAACGAGTTGACACATGGAGACACTACTTCCTTCCCCAAAACAATCTGTCACTCTTCTAGTGAGAACTAGAAGAGGGATTTGTTTTTCAGGACAGCAATGAGGGAAGAAGATTCTCTCTCAGGCACACCCAGCACCAAGTCCAAGGCTGACGGAATGATCCACAGCAGATAATGAGCTGACTGCCATAGCACGGAAGTAGACCCCAACAGACCCCGACTTCGAACCTATGAAGTTATGGCAACTTCCAAAAACCACGTGCAGAGAGGGTGATCTTATGTTCTTATGAAGTGGCTGTACTGAGTAGAAGCCATGGAGAAACGGCCAAAGAAAAACATGTCACAAATAATTACAGTAGTTCTCCAAAAAGCGTTGTACTTCAAGAAAAGACAAGAAAACTTGAAAATATACTTTGTAAAGGGTTTGCTGTTTCCTTCATAAGGAGTCTGAAATATCTCTAAGATGTGCTGTCTTCTAGAAAACATCCATACTGAACAGAAAAGATCAAGGACATCCAATACTTCCCTACAATGATATCCTTAGGATTTTCCATTTAAAACATATGCCTTAGAATCAACATACTTCTTGAACAATGCTCAATGCATTTAATTTTATTAGCAAAATAATAAAACAAAGCATATTCTGGACAATAATCAATACTCTGAAATTATATTACTTTTGTTAGTTCTCCCTTGAAATTAAATTATTTTTCCTCTTTAATTTAAAAAATATCTCCAAGTAATTCTTTCACATAACTTAAAAAGTCAAATAGAACCCAAGGCTTACAAACAAACAAAGCTATAATCTTTTGGCCTTCTTTTTGCTACCTCCAGAAGAGTTGACATGAAAACTTTTTCCACAGTTAGGGAGTGGAGGGTAGAGGCTCCTGAACTTGACTGAATTTGTTCAAGTGCCCATGCCTGAGTGGATCCCTGAAGTCAGGGGGAGGGTAACAGCCACGAGCTTATGTCAGTCGGAGCCCCTGCAACTGGAAGAAAGTCAGTCTCTATCACGCCTCACAGCTGCTACTAATGATCTCACCAATGATCACAGAGGTGGAAGGGGCGCTGGACAGACCACTGTGTTCTGGAAACACTTTCCCCAGCTCCCTTCACTTTCTCCAAGTGGTAGACTAATAATGGTCTCCAAAGATATCCAGATCCTAATCCCTGGAAACTATAGATGTCATATGGTAAAAGTGATTAAATTAAAAAATCTTGAGATGGGGGAATATTCTGGATCACTTAAGTGTCCTTATAAGAGTGAGGCAGAGAGAGATTTGACAGATAAGAGAAAGGCAATGCGAGGACTGAAGCAAGACGCTACGTTGTTGACTCTGAAGGAGGAACGGGCCACAAGCCGAGGAATGCAAGGCTGGAAAAAATTTTAAAAAAGGTCCTCTCTTTAGTAAAAGAATGAATAAATACATTTGCACAGTTTCTTGTCCAACTTTAAATTCCTTTCCAGATGGCTGTGAATGTACCTGTCCTGCTGTGTTTGCATTAACAAGGTGTGTTTCTGTTTCTCATAGAAGCCATTGACTGCTGAGCTGCTCCCCTAAGTTGACTTGGATCTTGATGTTCATAGTTAATATTGAGTGACTGCAGAACTTCCTTTAGCCACGAGATGGAGACTTCATCCTAGTCCTGGAAAAGTCTCAGTGCCTGGGACTTCTGTTAAGTAAAATTCCAGAATTAAATACCTTAATTAATTTCTCGTCCAGCCTCTGATCCCATGTACAAGATGAAGAACCTGAGTTCCAGAGAGATCACAGAACTATTTTTCAAAGGAGTCAGATCTAAAGCTTGTTTCCTAATTCCCATTCTGATGTTCTTCAGAAAGCATCACTTTTGCTTCCTGTTTTTCTAATATGTTATTTCTCTTATTTTCTGAGAATTACACTTACTCATGTAAAGAGGTTTTTTGTTTTCTTTTGCTTTTCATCTCTCCCTGTTGTTATGAATCAGGCAGATAACTTATTTAAAATCATTTCATAGTGCTGTCTACATTGGCCTATGCATTGCTAACCTCATGAGAGGAGAAAACTCAATTCAAACTAAATAATATCCACCTGTAGCTACCACAGGATGTTCAGCTGGGAGCTTGAGGTGTTTGGGTGAATCAAACATGATCTTCGCCTTCTAGGGGCTCTGAGTTCAATGGATGAGGAAGAGAAGCAAATGAGATGATTGCCATAAGAGAGGTATATTATTCTTTCTATTAGCAGAGAAGAGGAGGATATCACATCCAACTGGAAACTGGACATCCTTGGGAAGAAGATGACATTTAGAATAGACATGAAGGACAGATGAAATAGTATAAGCCATAAATGGGGTAAAGGGGTATGCAGACCTACATAAGAAGCAGAAATTCTAATATGAATTTATAAGGGCTCTGTTCCAAAAGATGCTTGGTTGGTATCGACTCATTATGTTCATTTGAAATACGTTTTTCATAATCCCTGTTTTCCAGGAGCTAATGATATCACTGGAACAAGTCAGTGCTGTGATTTATGGCCTATTTCTTTCTGCTCTGAGTGTCAGACACTGAAAGCTAGCTTGGGGAGACACTTGGCCAGACTCCCACCTATTTATCTGCATCAGGGCTGGCAGACACTGTAATGACATTTGCTTCATTTCCCGTATAATTTATAGAAAGATCATTAAGCAGCAGGGAATAACAGAGGTCAGAATACATGAGATTACATGAAAAGGTTTAGGCTGGCCATTGGGATTAGAAATAACCAGAAAGATCAGCTTCAAGGATTTGCAAAAAGTGTGAAACAAGGCTATAATCCCTTAATGACTGTTAGTCCTTGGAGCCAATGTTCTTAGAGAGACATTTATTATACAACTGAGATAAACCATCAATCATATCAATAAAGACTACATAAATATATTATCATTATACAGCATATATTATGCAGTATATATTATGTCTCAGGCCTGTAGGAGATAATATTGAATTAGGTTCAAGTCGACATGATTAAGATTAATATGTAGTTCATAGCAGGTTCCAGTGATGCTCCAGGGAAGCTCTCTTCCAGGTGGTGACTCAGGAATCCAGAGTAATTCCATCTTGTGGTTCTTCCATCTCAGCTCAAAGCTTCCAAGCTCACTTCCAAAGGAGACAAAGATGTGGATGGGTTATACATGGCCTGTACATGACACATTTCATTTTGCCTAACATGTAATTAGAACTAGACACTGGATGTGGCTTAATCAAAAAGGTGCTGGTGGGGGAGTATCATTTTCTCATGTGTCCAGGAAGGAGAGGAAACCTAGATATGGGTGAACCCTTGCTGTCCCTTCCTGGTTGCCTCACAACGGTTGTTATCATCAGGGTTGTATTAGAGCCGTCCTAGCATAGTTAACAGATACAAATAGCACACAGCAGGTACGCAGTCAATGTTAACTTTTGCTGTTACTATTTATTATTTTCCATGTCATTAAAGTAAACATGTACTTTGCACAAAAGAAGTATCATAAACCCAAAAAGGGGAGATGGTATTTGCAAAGGCAGCTTAAAGTTTGTTTGTTCACTTTTTGCTATGCTTCATATTTTTGAAACAGCATTTTATTTAGAATAGTTTTAGATTTACATAAAACTTGTGAAGATAATCCTGGAAGTTTCCATAGACCCCCCACACCCACTCTCTCCTATTATTAATATCTTACATTAATATGGTATATTTGTCACAAGTAATGAGCCAATATGGATACATTATTAAAGTCCATGATTTATTCAAATTTCCTGAGTTTTTGCCTAATGCCCTTCTTCTATCTGAGGATCCTACGCAGGATACCATGTTATATTTAGTCGTCATTTCTTTTTAGACTCCTGTTGGCTGTGACTGTTTCTCAGACTTTTATTAGTTTACTTACTCTGTGTTACAACTTCTCCTTTAAAAACTACAAACTATAAAATTAGGGAATAGGTTGGAGGTCTGATTCAGAATGGCCAGAACTTGCTTCAAGCCATCTAATCTTTATTTTCTCATGTAGGTGAATCTCTGACTGGCTCATGTATTGTTTTTGATGACCCTGGCAGTTTTGAGGAATCCTGGTCAGGTATATTATAGAATGCCCCCCGTGGGTATTTGTCTAGTGTTTTTCTTATGATTAGATATGGGTTATGACTTTGGGGGAGGAAGATTACAGAAATAAAGTGTCAGTTTCATCATATCAAGGGTGCATACCACCAACATGACTTAATGACTGTTGACGTTGACCTCGATCACCTGGCTGAGGTAGTGCTTATCAGATTTCTCTACTGGAAAGTTACCCTTCTCTCCCCTATATTATGTACTGTACTCTTTGGAAGGACGTAACTTACAGCTCACATTTAAGGAAGGGCTCCATCTCTTTGAGGGCCAAGTAATTACATAATTTATGTAGAATTTTGTATTGGAGATTTGTCTATTCTTCTCCATTTATTGATCTATTAAACCATTTACTGATCTATTCAACCGTTTACTGACCTATTCAACCATTTACAGTTGTGTATTGCTCAACGACTGGGGTATATTCTGAGAAACATGTCATTAGGTGTTTTCATCATTGCGTGAGCATCATAGAGTTCCAAAGGGGACTATCTTACTACACAAATCTAGATGGGACAGCCGACTGCACACCTAGGCTACACAGTATAGCCTATTGCTCCTAAACTAAAAACCTGTACCACATGTTGCTGTACTGAATATTGTAGGCAACTGTAATGCAATAGTATTTGCATATCTATACATAGCAAAATTACAATACTATCATCTTACGGGACCCCTGTTGTATATGTGATCCACTGTTGACCAAAACGTCATTTTATATGGCACATGACTCTGTATCAATATAGATGCATAAATATTTATTTTATACTATACTTTGAGTTTTATTCTGATACTACTTTGTTTTGTTGCTGATTTATTCCAGCTTTGGCCATTAAAAGTTTTTTCAGTTGGTTCCTGTATTCCTTTGACTTATGTCATCCACATGGACCTTTTTTTTTTTTTTTAGCACTTTTTGACTTTCTAGCACTAGGGAGCGTGTCAGGCTTACCTTGTAAACTACCTGCCCTGGTCCTAGAATCATTCCTTCTCTAAAGAGCCCTGGTTTTTTTTATCGGAGAATGGTGTTAGGAAACAAGACATGCTTGTTGCAGTGGCTCACGCTTGTGATCCCAGCTTTCAGGGAGGCAAAGGTGGGTGGATCACATGAGCCCAGGAGTTCACGACTAACATGGGCAACACAACAAGACCCCATCTTCACAAAATTTAAAAATTAGCCAGGTGTGGTGGCATACACCTGTAGTTCAAGCTACGTGGGAGGCTGAGGTGGGAGATCACTTGACCCCAGGGAATCTAAGACAGCAGTGAGCTATGATCACACTATTGCACTCCAGCCTGGGTCACAATGCAAGATCCCATCTTGAAAAAAAAAAAAAGAAAGAAAGAAAACCATATCTGGATATTACGTATGTCAGTGCTACTAAGGTGGTATTGTGCCTATGCCTTCCAAGATGGCAGAGCAAATATATGTGTGTATACTAATATAGATCCACACATATATATTTAAATATTATATATAGATATGCATTATATATATATATATGTGTCTCTGTGTATGTATATCGACTTTAAGCTAAACAGGAGTTCATACTGATGTCCCCAGCTCTAATCCATACCCACGGATTATTCCAGCCACTTCCCCTCACTTGTCTGTTACTTCCCACTCCAACAGTGAGAGAAACCTGTTTCCCACTATCTATCATCCATGTACTTCATTGTTCAATTCCAATATACACATACAGTGATTTCAGAATTGTTAACCCATGCTTCCTTGGGAAACAACTTTATCAATTAAAGGGTTTCGGGTTTTTTGCCTTTAGTCTTATAAAATCTACCCAATTCCAAAGTTACTCAGGTCAGCACCTTTTCACTTTTTCATCACTGAGGTTTTTTCCCATACATTTGTAAACATACTGAAAAACATACACACATATGCATTTTTAAAAAACGGTGCACAGGCTAGGCATGGTTGCTCATGCCTGTAATCTCAGCACTTTGGGAGGAGTTCGAGACCAGCCTGGCCAATATGGTGAAATCCCGTTTCTACTTAAAAATACAAAAATTGGCCGGGCACGGTGGCTCATGCCTATAATCCCAGCACTTTGGGAGGCCAAGGCGGGTGGATCACTAGGTCAAGAGATCGAGACCATCCTGGTCAACATGGTGAAACCCGATCTCTACTAAAAATATAAAAATTAGCTGGGCATGGTGGCGCAGCCTGTAGTCCCAGCTACTTGGGAGGCTGAGGTAGGAGAATTGCTTGAACCCGGGAGGCGGAGGTTGCGGTGAGCCGAGATCGCACCATTGCACTCCAGGGTTGGTAATAAGAGCGAAACTCCGTCTCAGGAAAAAAAAAAAAAAAATTAGCCTGGTGTGGTGGCACGCACCTGTAGTTCCCGCTACTTGGGAGGCTGAGGCAGGAGAATCTCTGGAACCCAGGAGGTGGAGGTTGCAGTGAGCTGAGATCACACCACTGCACTCCAGCCTGAACAACAGAGTGAGACTCTCTCAAATAAAAAGAAAAAAGAAAAATTTGCACATAAAAAGGCTTACTATTTGTGCTGAAAAGTTGTAGAGTTTTTGACAAATGCATATTCTTATGCATCCACTGTTACAGTACTATACAGATTAGTTTCACTGCCTTAAAAAAAAACCACAACCTCTTCTCTTTCAACCCTCCAACAATTGATGTTTATCAACTCTTTATTTTTGTCTTTTTCATAATGTCATATGGACTCATACAGTATGTAGCCGTTTTTTTTTTTATCTGAGATGGCGTCTAACTCTGTCCCCCAGGCTGATGTGGAGAGACACAATCTTGGTTCATTGCAACCTTTGCCTCCTGGGTTTAAGTGATTCTCCATGTCTCCGCCTCCCGAGTAGCTGGGATTTTAGGCACCCACCACCAAACACAGCTAATTTTTGTATTTTTGGTAGAGACAGGGTTTTGCCATGTTGGCCAGGCTGGTCTTGAACTCCTGACCTCAGATGATCCACCCCCCTCAGCCTCCCAAAGTGCTGCGATTACAGGCATAAGCCACCATGCCTGGCCCAGTATTTAACCATTTAAGACTGGCCTTTTTCATTTATCAGTGGGGATTTGGAATAAAGGGCTCTAAGATTTTTTCTAGCCAAAAGACTCCAAGCCTACTGGTATGTGGAGAGGAAGCTACGGTAGAAAAGAAGGGAATTCCTACTGAAGACATGAGACCACTTCCAGATGTCTGCATTCAGGCAGGATGGTACCAGTAATCAATGATGGATTGTTCATATATTTTAATAAGATCAAGACAACTCAGGCTCAGCTCTTCTAACTTCCTCATCCCAATGAGACTTCAAGCCCAACCTCTGGAAGACTCCTGACTTTGTACTTTCTCCTCTATCCATTATTATAGTAATACCTAGAGATATCTCATCAAAGAGCCTCTGTGTCTGCAGCAATCTTACTGTGACTCCAGACATCTCCCAACAGGTGAGGTGGGACTGGGAGGGCTGAGGTTCTAAGCCTAGATGACTGGAGCAAGTGAAGCTAAGAGAAGCAGGAAGTCAGAAGAAGGAGCAACTCGAGGAGTAACAAGGAGAGAAGAAATGAAGGATGGACATGGTTTTGGACCTGCTGAGACTGACAAGTTCAGAGAAGGCTGATGTAGGAGGCAGCTAGTGGTTGTGGATGACTTCTGGGGAGACTGCAGATTCCTAGATCAGCAAATAGAAAAGAATGTTCTGAGGAGGGAGAATCAGGCAGTAGGGGTGAGGGAGCAGTGAATAAAGCAGCTTCTTAGTAAGGAAGGTCCAAACTGCACAGACAGGGAGATGAGTTTGGAGACTCACGGGAAGACAGATGAAGAAAGGCCTTCCTTGAATTGCACACTGAAAGACAGAAGCAGGTGCAGTGTTCTTCCAGTGATGGGTGGTAGGGGGAGGGGAGGTCACTAAAGTTTTATCAAAAGAAGTATATCAGGACGAAAGAGTGTTACAGCCCCTGGTTGATCAAAGCTGTGATACAGGGTTCTCAGAAGATCCCAGTACTGGGTGCCTGGGATGGTGTCCCCAGAAACCGGCCAGTGGGCTAGCACATTGTAGGTGTCAATAAATATTGATCAATTATTGAATTATTGAATGAATGATATTACACATAATGAATACGTGAATAGAGCCCACTTCAAGGCTTGATAAAAACTTTCATTTGGCTTTCATACAGCAATGTCTCCTAGGTCTTAGGGACCCATTTAACCATAAGCCTCTCAGGGCCTGGGCTCCCTGCATTGCCCTAAAGCTAAGCCTTGGATTCTGGGTCCTTGGATCTGTGTCTTCTGTGTCCGCTGTCCAAATATACATACCCCGTGACCTAGCCACCTCTTTGGCAGCTCTCTCCCTTCTGCCCTGCAGGTGAAGCTGGAAGGTAAGCTGAGGCTGTGGCTTAGGGCCTGAGAGACTGGAGGAGGGTGGCGGTTCCCACCTGTCCCCACAGGCCATTGCAGCTTTTTGTCTTGAATGGTCCACCTGTGCCCCTCACCAGGATACTACTGTAGTTTCAGAACATTAACTTATCTTTCAAGGTCAAAACTAAGCAATACTCTTTCTCTCTCCTCTTCTACCCCTCCCTAGTTCTAAGCATTCACCCAGCACAGTAGTCACCTCCCTGTTTCAATTCTTGCTTGGTCTGTCAATCCACCAAGTGTCAAGTTGCTTTAAAGAGAAGATCACGTATTTTTTTTTTATTCTATTCCCTAAGGAACTGCACAGGGTCAGGCACAAACCAGACAGCCAGTAAATGCTTGATGGCAGAATAAATGAAAGAGTGTGCAAACTCATTCCTTACCAATTTGGAATATTCACAGACTCCCTGTCCCAACCATGTCAGCTTTTCCCGGAATAGGCCAAGTTTCAGAATTCTACCTTGGTCTTGATTTTAGGATGAATTGGAGGACACAGAGTAGAAAGGCTATGGGCAGCAGAGGAGGAAGAAAAGTGTTAAAAACGAGAGTGGCAAAAGATTTGTGCAGAAAACTGATGGAAGGGAGAAAGAACAGAATTGGGTCACACAGCTTTAAAATCAAATGAATCTTAGATTTTAGCAAACAAAACCTTGTTAATTTTTTCTTTCTCCTGCGTCTCTATTGACTGTGTCTCTATTTTATGGCCATTTGGAGATCATCTGAAGTCCATCCCATAATGGTTTTTCTTGCTAAGCTTCCTTTACGCAGAGAAAAATGATAATGCAGTTAGCATGCTTTCAAAAGTCCCAGAGGAAATTAATTTGTTTACAGGATTGTGTATCATATGGTTAAACCAACAAAGAGAAACAGACGGTGCTCTTCTCAGCCGAGCTAAGCCACTGCTGTGTGAAGTCAATAGGCAGGCAATGGATGGATGCAGGGTCCCAGTGAGCTCTAAGAGGGGCCATCCAGACCCAGGCCACAGCTCTCAAATCATCCTCACTGCGAGCCATTCTCAGCTGCAGTAGATCAGCTCTCTGCTCCTGGATTTTGCTATTCTTTTGTGGGGCTGATGTGTGCAGCATAGACTGCCACTTTTTTGCAGTTCATTCCTGCTGCTGTGGGTTCTTCAGAAACACAGCCCTCATGACCCCCTTCACTCCATTTTGCATCCACCCACTTGGTTTTGCTGGCACTTGGATATCATTCCTGCACTCTGAGCTTTACATTGGAAGTGAACCGGGACAGCGTCCAAGCAGATTTTAACCCTTAGATAAGGGTTAAAAATAGATACATAGAATTAAAACAACATAAACTTAAATCAACAACCGGCCCTAGCATCTAGGGGTGCACCATAATATGGAATTTCCAAGTGTCAGCATTTAATTGTACTTTTTTCTTCTGGATCACATGTGCCAAGTCTGGATTCTCACAGTTTCCAAATTAGTAGGGCAGAAATTTAATAAGACCCTATCATAACCAGTGACAGTTTGTCTTCCTTTTTTAATCTCATGAAAGATACCACTTAACAAATTCCATCCTTCCTGCAGTTGGACTGGGAACACATGTTCAATTACACAGTGTGGGCATGTGCATCCATCAGCCGGCTTCTCATGAGCTCTGGGAATTAAGCCCTGCATCTCTGGGCCCTGGCAGGCTGCTTCTCCTATCCATGGGCAACTACAGTAAATTCAGACACCCCGAGTTAAATTCTATATATGTCCTTGGCTACTGTCTGGGCTTGTTTCGTAGACACGGGAAGGCATTTTTAAAGTTTTATTTGTATTTGTCACTGGATTAAAGAGCACACATAGTGTGCATGTTATGTCGTTAATCAATATGTTGGGAATATATTTTGTTTGCAGTTCGCTACATAAATCAGGTCAGTTCTCAAAAAATAACTCATCTCAGAGCATTCTCACCAAACTTTAATGCTGATTTTAAAATAATGTCAAGAATGACGATAATAACGGCTGTCACGTATGTCACGTGAAGTCACTTAAACCATCTGGCAATGCTTCGACGGTGGGGTTTAATGATACTACTATTATACACACAAGGATAAAACATCGCTCGCAGTTAGGCTCCGACTATGCCCCATGCACTGTGCTAGACCTTTCCTGCACAATTTTGCTAATCTTCATAACGTTGCAAAATTATTTCTTTTCTGTTCTTTCTTTTTTCTTTTTTTTTTTGATACAGAGTCTTGCTCTGTCACCTATGCTGGAGTGCAGTGGCGTGATCTGGGTTCACTGCAACCTCCGCCTCCCAGGTTCAAGCGATTCTTCTGCCTCAGCCTCCCACGTAGCTGGGACTACAGGAGTGTGCCACCATGCCTAGCTTTTTTTTTTTTTCTTCTATTTTTAGTAGAGACAGGGTTTTATCATATTGGCCAGGCTGGTCTCAAACTCCTAACCTCATGATCCACCTGCCTCGGCCTCCCAAAGTGCTGGGATTACAGCCGTGAGCTACCACGCCTGGCCACAAAGTTATTTCTATTTTACACATAAGGAAGTCTTGACTCAGGGCCAGTCAGTGAAAGCTCCCCATGTTCACCGTGAAAGTACTTTAGCTAGCAAGCTGTAGAACTAGTATTTAATGCCTGGAGCATTTGACTCCCAAGCCTCCTAAGAATCGAATTTATTAACCAAAATAATCTAGTTGGGGTGATGCGACGTGTTCACATGTGCAGCATGCTGCATCAACCCAGGAAGATTATTTTTGGTTCATAAATTAGATTCTTAGGAGACACAGAACAAATGATAGGCTCAATTTTCATTTATTCACCCAATTAGAGTAAGTTCTATTTTTTTTTTAAAAAAGATACAATAATAAACTGTCTTTTGTTTTTAAATTTCACGTAAAAGCATAGTACTGAAAAGGTAGACTGGCAAGGTGTGAATATGTATAGCTTTAATATCCGGTTGGGATAAATGCCATAAAGAAAAATAAAGCATGCTACGCAGCTAATGAGGGCCGGTGGTCTGCTCTGGTAGGTAGGGTGGCCAAAAAGACCATCTGATAAGGCGACATTTGAGAAGAGACTTGGAGGAAAGGGAGCGGGTAACTGGACATGCAGGGAAAAAACATCCAACCAGGGCAAAAGACACAGGCAAAGGCCCCGAGGGCACAGGCCTGGTGTTCTGGGGCACAGCAAGGAGGCCAGTGCAGCCACAGCAGAGTAAGCAAGAGAGTGAAATTACAGGGGAGGAGCTCCAGAGTGCAGCATGGGGCCCATCCTGTGCGACCGACCGTGTAGGTCTGGGTAAGGATGTGGCTCTTACTGTGGGTAAGGAGCCGGCACCTGATTCGACTTACCTTTTTTACAAAAAACCCTCTGCTGTGAGGAGAATGGGATGCAGCCGGGAGGGAAATAGTCTTGGGAAGTCGTCAAACTAAACAGGACGATGATGAGGAGGCCGTCACGATAGTCCAGGAAAAGAGAGATGACGGCTTGGAGGGAACACACAGGCTCTGATGACTGCGTTATTTTAGATGTAAGGTTACGTTTCCTTAGCATTCTTGTTACTTCCCTTTTGATGTGGGAAAATTGGGTGGCCCGATGTTTTCGATAAACCTGTCACAGTCATATCTCACATTCTGAACACTCATTACGTCAAACACTATTCTGAGCTTTTTACAGGTATTTATTTATTTATTTATTTTCATTCTCACAGAAACACTTCAAAGAGTCCCAGCGTTTCTACCTACGGGTTGGACAGCTTTGGAGAGTCGTATATTTTGAGGCCTCTCACCCGCCTTTTGTAGAACAGAAGATTGAGTCAGGTGATCCGAGCCTTTCTAGCTCTACAATTCTATGACTGTGTGCCTTTTTACAGAATGGAGTCTCCGTTTCTTGGAGGCCATCTGTGGAGCTCCTATTTTAGATCATTTCAACACCGATCACATTCTCATCCCCCTTCTCTCACAGGCCCCCGACGGCCGGCTTCACACAGTCTCATACCTCTTCCAGTGTCCCATACACAATGCCTTCTCCTCGGTACCAGGAGCACAGAAAGGAATCTGACCCTCAGGTATCAATCAGACTTGTTATCTTGGGATTATATTTAAGGACTAGAAGGTGGACCACGCCATGTCTGTCACTGCTCTTTAGAGCAGGTTTGCAGAGAAGGAGCTGAAACTTACTAGCCTCGCCTCCCTTCGGGCCCACAGAAATGGACAGTAAGCTTTCGCAAGAAGATGGTTTGCTGGAAATGATTTAGTTAAAAAACAGAAGTTAATCCTTTTCTGGAAGACAGTTGGAAAGTGGATCACAGGGTGCTACGGTTGACTGGAATCTTAGGAAGTGAATCCATATAGACACCAGGAAGGATGCGGTGAGCTTGGCACTTACAGCTTCCCTATGATTAACCACCACAGCAACAGTGTGGGGGAAACTGCCCCCATGATTCCATTATCTCCCACTGGGTCCCTCCCATAGCACATGGGAATTATGGGAGCTACAATTAAAGATGAGATTTGGGTGGGAATACAGCCAAACCATATCATCCTTCAAGAAGTTTCCAGGAGACTTGATAAAATGGAAGGAGATTAAAGAAAGTTCTGTAAGTCAGAACCTCATCCACAGGGAATTTGCAGCACATTTAGCAGGAGGTCTCTAGAGTCCTAGCAACACTGCTATTACAGAGGTACACGGGCTAGACATGAAGACGGATGCGGGAGAGATACGGACAGTTTCTCGTTCCACACCTTTCCTTGCTATAGCTTAAAAACATTTAAATGATAAACAAAATGTGGAATCTGCTTACAGTGACATATTATTCGGCCTTAAAAAAGAAGGAATTTCTGACACATGCCATAACATGAATGAACCTCAAAGACATTATGCTAAGTGAAATAAGCCAGTCACAAAAACAAATACTGTGTGATTCTACCCTCACAGGTACCTTAAGTAATCAGATTCATAGAGACAGAAAGAAGAATGGTGTCTGTTGGGCGCTGTGGGGCCTGGGAAAAATGAGGGCTTGTTGTTGAGTGGGCATCAGGAGCTTCAATTTAGGAAGATGAGTAAAGTCCTGAATGTAAATACTGGTGATGATTGCAAACAATGTGTATGTTCTTAATGCCACTGAACTGGACATTTAAAAACTTTAGCATGTAAGTTTACGTGTATTTTACCACAATAAAGAAAAAATTCAGAACTAGATTGGAGGAGACAGGGATGATCAAAACAAGAGTGGCCGTTCTAAATAAGAAGTCTCCAGGCATGGGCGTTTTTCACTGATTCTGATTCTCTCTGATGTGGAAAGATCCTGTCCTTGTTGTGGAAAAGTTCCTAGGAGGGACACTAAGCCACATCAAAGACCTGAGGAAGAGGCCATGATGAACAAAGGAATACAAGAAGTGACTGGGCACTGTCACTCACCCCTGTAATCCCAGTACTTTGGGAGGCCGAAGTGGGCAGATCACTTAAGGCCAGGAGCTCAAGACCAGTCTGGCCAGCATGGTGAAAACCCGGCTCTACTAAAAATACAAAATTAGCTGGGTGCTGTGGCGCACGCCTGTAATCCCAGCTACTCTGGAGGCTGAGGTGGGAGAATCTCTTGAACCCAGGAGGAGGATGTTGCAGTGACCAAAGATTGCACTACTGTGCTCCAGCCTAGGCAACAGAGGGAGACTCTGTGTCAAAACAAACAAACAAAAAACAACACCAAAAATAAAGGAATACAAGAAGAAAACTGACCTCCTGTATAAGAAGAAAGGAGTCAACAGAAAAAACACCAATTTCTTCTTTTCAGAGTACTCCTAGCCTCACCTTTTTCTCCACTCCCTCAGCCTACAAAGTCATCATGCAGCAGCCTCCACCAGTAAACGTCTGAAAGGTGAAGTCCCACAGAATTCCTGGTAACAGTGAGGGAAGCCGGAGAACACTCACCCACAGGATGGGGGCACAAACACCAGACTTCAATAGACCACTACGTATTCAAATAGCAAGAATAGAAAGGGAATTAACATGAGGCCTGACTAGAAATTCTGCAGCATAAAAAAGGAAATGAATGCACCATGTCAGAGGTAGAGAAAAGGAACTTTCTACAGAAAGCAAAATGTAAATTTTAGATATTCGCTTCTCTCACTCAATGTAATAAAATGAAATCGTTGTCTCTGAAATAAGGGATGCAAATTAAGATAATAAGTAGAGATAGTGACTTTATAAAGGAAACTGAAAGAGTTAAAAAAGAAATGTAAGTAGAGATTAACATGGTAAAATGAAAATCTGGATTAGCAGAATCACAAGAAATAAGGCAAGGGTAATCTAAGCCCCTCAGTAGCTTTAAATAAAAGGCTAAGGTCAAGGACTATAAAAATAAGGGAACATAAATAACGCTGGATAAAAGGAAGTATGCTGTTATATAACACATTTCAATGAGCTTCTCTAAGATGCAATTCAGACAGACCAAACTATCAATCTGCAGTAGGTCATCAATGATCTAATCACAATCTCCACTTTACCATTTGCCCTTTGTGTTCAGGAAGTCAAACAGTCCTGGCAGAGCAGTATAACCACCTACTCATTCAAGAGATAAAATCCGCAGGCAAGAGTAGCCATAAAGAACTTTTTCAGGCAGGGTTCCATTGCAGAAACAGAACCAATGCAGAGAATGTATAACAGGGATTAGGATCTGCACAATCATGAGACTGGTTGTAAAACCTCTGTAAAGGTATTGCTTTTGTATCTGATACTGGGCTGACTGTGCTCTATGTCGCTTGGACTGGGAGTCAGGAAGGAGAATTGGGTGTGAAATTGAGGAAAGAGGACAAAAGGTATTTTCCCATTTCCCCTCAACAGGATAAAATAGAGCCCACCTCTTTCTTACCACCTCCAACTCAAAAGATGCAGATGACTTACTGGAAAAGTTGGTGCCTTTCACCATGAAGCTGTATACACATCTGGTCCAGGACTCACAGGAGCTGAAGGAAGAGATCTAGTGGGGGCTGAAGTTGTACAAGGCTCAGGACAAGGCCCCATCCGCAAGGCAAGGCTAGCAGATGAGGGACCTATGTGAGCTGCCACAGCATCTGCTGTCCTTTACCCACCTCAGAGCACACCAAATGGCAGCTCCTTCTCTTCTACCTTCCAAGACTCAACACAGGTCTCTTTGTGGCCAGCCACAACCCAGCAGCACACAGAGAATGGAATACTGGAAAACACGTTTCCAGCTTAGCTATGTTAGCTCAGCAAAAAGCCCCCCTACTCCCAGGAGATATGATGACTGTTCATTTGCAATCTCTTTTCCCACTCTAGATGTGCAACATTCATTTATGTCTGCTCCAGGAGATTCAAGGTAGTGTTTCACTGTGAAATAGCAAAAGGGTGGTTGGGCTTCTTTCTGATAGACAGGGAAGCTCACCTCAACGGAGAAGCACTCAACCTGCTCCTTCATGTTTGCAGTGGAAACCTTCAAGCCCCTCCTCCCTCAAAGGCTGCCCCAGGTATCAACAGAAGGGAAGGCAGACAGCCACAGCCACACCCTAGAAGCTGCTGGAATGAAAGTGAGGCTGGAAACAAGAGGTGATGCAGAATGTTGACAAAAGGAAGAAAAAAAATAAAAAAATTACTTTCACCTGCTGTTTCTCTGATTTCAGCTGTTCCTTCATCAGGCTTTAAAATCTCTAAACAAGCAATATGCAATTATGAGTAATATAAAATTATGAGTACTATAAAATCCCAGATGATTTGTAAAGATCATCATGGCATTTATACACACGATGAGATTTAAGGTGGGAATATGATTTATACATGAAGACTATTTCTGGGCATACACACGCCAAAGCAGAACTCTCCTTCTTCAAAAATCATCAAATGTAGAGGCAGGAATGCGGTGTTAATTAGACCTATGAAAATATTCTTTAAAAAGAAGGTTAAGTCCCAAGAGAAAAAAAAGGGCAGGAGTAGTTTAATTTTTAAAAGGCCTTGCTTAGGGGAATTAAATTGGTTTGCACATTAAGGAAAAAGATTTTGAAAGGTCTTTATAAAACAAGAAATGAAAAGACATGTCAAAAATATATGTTAATTCATTTGATGGTGGTAATCATTATAAAACCTATACATAGATCAAATCATCACATTGTATACCTCAATCCCTATTTGACCATTAATTATTTTTAAATGAAAATATAAGATGAAAAGAGATGTGAGTAAATATTGAAGAAAAAGATGAAGATAATTTTCCTGAAAGAAGGGGTTTTAAAATACTACATCGAGACCAGAGCAAAACATGATAACTTTGTATTTTGGTGGTAGATGAACATATTGTAAATACTGGTTTGTCTGAAATCTGCTCTGTTTAGTTATCTCAGCTGATCCCTGATGGCTCCCATCTGCTGACGGAGACATAACATTTCTGTAAGGACGTGAGGAAATGCTGAGAGGAGCTCATCCCTTGTGAGAGACGTTGGCTGTGTTTTCTAATATTCCCCAAATACTTGGGAAAATACAATCTAAAAATCATTTTTAAAGAAACCTCTCAGCCAATTACTAGTTGGCTGTTTGACGGAATTCAGCTGCTTTCCTTTACCTCCATATTTTAGGCTCTTCAATTTTTTTCCTTCTCCTAGGACAGATTATGTATTTACACAGGCTCATACCTGAAAAGGAATCTCATTCCTTGAGGAAGCTTAACAGCTGATGGGACAAGGCAGTGTTATAGTTGTATCCCAACTGTGACCTATCTGATGATCTGTTCCTCTTTTTAAAGGATGCGATTGTGGTGATGACAATCTATCTTCACTTAATGTAAGGGGCAATGTAGCAAAGGATATCCCCATCCCACCAACCCATCTATGAATCTCTGACTACTTTCTAAAAGTATAATGGAGTGAGAGTATTGCAGGACCCCAAGGGAAATCTCAGAGGGTCTGTGCAGTTTCAAACTTATTTGCCACTGATGATTTCATGTGGAATCCAAAAATAAAAATAAAAACTGTTCTCAGGCCTCAACAAATTCAACTGTTACTCAGATAATTGAAAACAATTTCTTCTTGGGCATCTTCCCTGAAAAAATATTCTCCAAACCAAAAACATATTTCTAAACTTCAAGCAAAAGCTTTTGGAGTTGCTAAAACAATATAACAGAGATGTAAATATATCCCAGAAATGGGAAAGGTGGTCTTGCAAAATCCAGAGCTGAAAATTTGATAACTAAGAGACCTTGGCTTTGCTGATAGAACACACTGGACTCACACATAAGTTTTAGGATGTACCCAGGAATATTAACTTCTCAGAATAGAATTCACTTAGCAGGAAAACAATTCTTTAATTGATGACGTAGAAAATAAATGTTTTTGTCTCTGTAAGCTAAGCCTTTGGATCATTTCCGTTAAAACCTTCTGGGATTTATAACTAAATTTTACTGTTGTTTTGTTTCGTTTTTAGAACCAAACGAGATTTATATGTTATACAATTAGGTCTTCACTTGCTATCTCTATCTCCCTCCCTACCTTCTTTCTCTCACCCCATAGATCCTATAAGCAGTGGGTCTAGGAAATAATAGTTTTAGCCCATTTTGACACTATTTGGAACCTTTTTGATTTTTGAATTTTTAGTCATTTTATCTACGTACAAATTCTGGCTTAACTTAAATGTATCCAGCACATCTAAAACCTCTAATCAAATTCTCAGAGGAAGTCCAGTGCATGCGGAGTAATTAATCTCCTTGCATTCAGAAAGCAATGTCCTCTGAATGTTGTCTTTCCGCCTGGCCCTTCAGCACCCAGAGAAGCAGCAGTCTAGAGAGGAAATGGGGAAGGGCATCCAAGTCCTGCCCGCTGGAGAAAGAGAGGCTGCAATCGCAGCCTTGCCTTGAACACACTGCCCACATGAGCGCCGGGCGGGGGTACTTAGAGGGAATTTGGAAAAATTAGATCAAGGAAACCATAAACACACTACAGACAAATGTGAACTTTTGATTAAAAACTCATTTACCATTATTAATAAAAGCACGTTAAATCAATATAAATGTAAAGGGAGCAACATTCATTTGACAACATTGAATTTTCTCAAATAATATTCTTTTTGATCCAGTAATTTCACTTCTGGAAAACTAATAGAAATGATGCTAAAAGCAGAAAACATCAATGGCCAAAAAAAGTGGGGGAGGGGCTGGGCGCAGTGATTCACGCCTGTAATCCCAGTACTTTGGGAGGTCGAGGCGGGTGGATCACCTGAGACCAGGAGTTCGAAACCAGGCTGGCCAACATGGTGAAACCCCGTCTCTACTAAAAAAATAAAAAATAAATTAGCCGGGCGTGGTGGCACACACCTGTAATCCCAGCTACTCCGGAGGCTGAGGCAGGAGCATTGCTTGAACCTGGGAGCCGGAGGTTGCAGTGAGCCAAGATGGCACCACTGCACTCCAGCCTGGTGACAGAGTGAGACTCCTTCTCAAAAAACCAAAACCAAACAAACAAACAAAAGGTATGAGGGGAGAACAAACTGGAGGTTTGGGAAATGGGGCAGAGTTAAATGCTTCACATCCTACACAGCATATACCACTCAACAGCATGCCCACAGAACATTCTTTAAAAACATGGAAATTGCTTTAAATATAAAATCAATGGAAAAGGTAAGAGAAGTGCACACATATCGTACAGTCACAAAATACAGAAAGAAAAACATGCACTTGTAAAAAGCTGAAAAGATTCATAGCTAATATCATTAAGCAATATTGTTCTAGGCGGTTTTTGCTGTTTCTAATTTTCCTATTGTTTGCATTTTGTTTGATGATTACGCAGTAACTTCATAGGAAGAATGTTTAGAAATCAACATTTCCTTAAAATCAGGCAAAAAACTAAGACAATTGATTCATATCAAAAGTTGCATTTCCTATTTAATTATCTCAGTTAATTTATGATTTGAATACTAAAACTAGAGTTAAATATCTTGTATTCAACCTATCTTCATTTAGTTTCAATAAGTTACTTAACTATTAAAATTAATTTAAACAATGCTGTTGGAACTTGAAATTATTCTGAGCCTCGAGAGGAATGTGGCTTTGCAGCCGGAGTCATGTGGCACGCAGCTGCAACGTCTGCCTTTTGTTCCCTGTAAATGATAAGAAAGGCCAAATGGCATCACAGCTGAGACGCCCCTCAACACAGCCAGATCGCTAGCCCTTCTCACAGAGTAACAGAATCATCTTCCTTAGAATGCAGCAATCCATAACCATATGCATGGGTCTCATACAGAAACGTATGTACTGGTCTCATATAGAAAATGTAATCCTGCTAAACTTTCTCTGTCTCTAAAGTTAAACTAACTTCTCCACTTTGGAATGCTGATCCCATTTGTGTGGAGTTGGTGGTTCCTGGGTGGCTACCCTCGAATTCTGTGTTTGAATAAACTCTATTCCTAATCTCTGAATTAATTTTCTGAATCTCATTATTTAAGGTTGACACTTATCTCACCTATAGGGCCAGAGAGAATTACCTGAATGAATATGAAATTTAAAAAAAGATTGATTTTGCTCTAATTTGTTTTAACAAATCCCTATAGTACTGCAAAATTTGCTACTACCTTTCCTTACCTTTCCCTGCAATACACATGTATATATAACATCAAAAGGAAACAAAAACACTGAAAATACTTGAGATCAATATAAAACATTTTTAATTTTTGAGTAAATATTTCAAAATATTTAAAGTAGGAGGGCTTTAGAAAAAGTAAGATGAAAAAAATCTTTGAAATATTCAGGAATGATTCAGGTAAGTAAAGATCTCTGAAAGAATGCAAAAAACCCCAGTGGGGCTAGCAGTAATCCTATTGTATAAGCCGTTTGTCCATTTGGTAAGCACACATTTTATCTGATGTCACCAGATAGAGCATCAGGCCAAATGGCCTCAAGCAAATTGGCAGACAGACGACCTGGTCCCAGAGGCCCTGGATCCATCTCTGACCCAAGGCCAGCTCTGCACTCAGCCTTCCACTTTGTTCCCATGCTTTCAGCCCTAGGTCTGAACACTTGCCTGATGATCCCTGAACCCCTGGGCTAGGGATCTTGCTTACATTTGCCAGTTCAGTGTGTGGTAAGGGCCATCCAATTATTTGCTAATGAATTAGTGGAGGACTGAATGGACAAATGAAGTCTCTCTCCAAACTTCCACAGTTGAACTTGCTGATGGATTTTCTTTCTGCTCCGTTGTCTGGTGTCCACTTCAGTTATCTATTCACCCATTTGTTGAGTCTTCAGTGCACAGTAGGTGATGTTAAACAGAAAGGGTCATGTCTACTTCACTCCTGCACCTTCCCATTTGGTTACTACAAAGGTGAAATTAACCTCACTGCAATCAAACCCTTCCTTGTGTTAAGTAGCAAATAGAGGCTTACACTGCAAAACTGGGCAAGTCTTGGGCTTGGGAATGAGGTTCTTGGCAGAGAATCCCAATGCATGGCTAACAGTGAGAGTCTGGAGGTGACAAAGGAACCGGGCTCCGTTTTGCTGACGGCTGGGGAAAGGAAGGGGAAGCTGCTGACCTTTGCTGCAGGACTAGGATGAGCTACTCATCCCGTTTTACATGAGGCAAACTATTTTCAGAATATCAAGGTAAGAGTTAATCTCAATCAAATGCTTCCTTTCTTGCCAGATGCTTTAGGAAGTCTCTTCATTTCTTTTAGCCTCAGAGTTATCACGCCGATGAATGTGACCATGCATGATAAAGGTAAAATGTGATGTCAATTTAATTATTATTAATATCCTGCTGAAAGGACTTAGGGTTGATGTGTCATTATTTCTGCAATCTACTTTCAAATGGTGTGTGCGTGTGGCGGGGGGATGTATACAGACAGAAATAAAGCAATTGTGGCAAAATGTGGCAATTGGTAAATCTAGGTTAAGAGTGTACAGATATTCCTGGTATTATTCCATCAGCATTTCTGAGGGTTTGACTTTTTTTTCAAAATAGAGCTAAGTTGAGAAAAAAATAAATAAGAAAAAATAAAATGTGAAGGCTGTGCCTCTCCTCAAGTCCACTGTATGAACACAAGCAAGATCCTTCCTGTCTATAAGCCTCTTGGATGAGAGCAGAAGACCGGGGAGGGTTAGCCTTGCCTTCTGTACTCCTTCCGTGTTTTGTGATCACCAGCCATGGTCATAGATGAAAGTGTTTTGCAAACCATCCAGGACTGTCAAGGCGTAACGGGTTACGGATGTGATCATCTGGGCTGCACCAAGCGATCCATACATCACTGGGCCAAACCTTTGGCTGTCTAGACTCCAGCCAATCTGTGCGGCTGCAGCCACCTCAACATTACATATGCATGACTGGCCGCTTGGTTTCTTCCCTGCTCAGAGCACCAGCTGCAAGCACACAGTCTTGCTCCTGAGAACTGGCGGGCAGAGCAAACTCCACTGCTTCCGTTCAGAAACCTCGGAACACACCCTCGCCTGCCAATTCCCAGCTCTCTGGCCAGCTTCTGATCGTTAGCAGTGGGTGGGCTCCCATGAAACCCTCAAAGGCATCCCAGCGCTATAAAGGCATCCGGAGAAATGCCAGCCACTGCTACCTCTACCAGGACTCTCTGCTGCTCAGGTGAGCTGGCCCTATTCATCAGCTGGGTGGAGGAGTCAGGTGTGTGAGGATGGGACGCATGGGTCACCAGAGCTAGGGACAATGTCCCTGTCCTGCTTAGTTGTCCTTCAGAATGAACTCAGACACTCACTTCTCCAGGTTGTGGTACAACTAGGGTGGCAACTTCAGCAATGGGTATAGAGGGAAATGGTTCTTCTGGCCGCTTCTTGACCAGGAGGTCAGAATCCAAAAGCCTGTATCCCAACCTGGCTTTATGGCTGGCCAAACCCACAGATATGTTTCCCTCTTTTCTCTATGTTCACTCAATCAGCAGTGTCAAGAGAGAGCGGATAATATGTCTATCATGATAAAGTGTTTATTGGAAAAGCCTTCAGGCTTTATTTAGTTAGAAGTGGATGAGAGTGCTACTTGAATCTGTTAAATATTTATAAAGGTCTAGTACAACTGCCATTTAATTTGGAGAAACTGAAAAAAATTCTCCTCTAAATGAGTAAAAACAACCTGAATTAGAGAATAACAAAGAAAATCTTTTATTTCCAATAGTCATAGATGAATACTCTTATCTCCTCTCAAAATGTTGCATTAGGATAAGCATATTAAGTATAACTGGGAGTAAACATTGCTACCTGTTGGAAAATTATTCTTAAGATTACCTATTTCCCTGAAATATCTCGTCTGTGTAAATCTGCTTAGCTAATCTTTTGCTCATAGAAATTGCTTTGCCTAGTTCTGCCTCCGTTATCTCAGGCTTAAAATGAATTGAAGTGAAAGGGTGAAGAGGGGTTTTTGAGTGGCAGAAGTTTTGTTTATGTTTATGTTACCTTCAGAATTGGGGAACAAGGAGTCCTGCCTCTAATATTAGCTGATTATTTCAATGAGCCTGAAAAAGAAATTATTTTGCCTACCCAAATTGCTGCTATTCAGCAATCAAAGAGGACATAAGTACCCTCTTGTCTCATCTTGTGTTTCCTCATAGTACCATGCACCCTGAGAAATCATTCTCTTTTAATGACCCAGTGGAAGTAATTGAATCCAATAAATGTGTTTCAACAGGCTTCTGTGATACTGCCAAATTCTCTGTCTCTGTGGGCCCCTCCCTTTACACACACACGTACAAACACATACACATTTCATACAGACGACCCTAGGGCAGTGAGAACTTGTGCCCAGGGCAAGATGATCTTTGCTGGAAGCAGTTCTACTAATCAGATTTCCTCCTTAATGCCCTGATCATTCAGCAACTTGGATGACAGCTTTAGTGCTGATGAAACAGGGGACAGCAATGATCCGGAACAAATCTTCCAGAATATACAGTTCCAGAAAGATCTCATGGCAAACATTCGCTGCAGACCCTGGACTATGGGACAGAAGCTGCGGGCACTGAGGTAAGGGCCCAATAGCCATTATTGATCATTGCAAGTGTGCTTTCCGACAAAACCCCGCCTTGCCTGTGGGAACGAGGATAAAGACCCAAGAGAGAGAGGTGGCTCAGTCACTCTTGACCTGACTTAGCAAAGTCACAAAGATATCTGAGGGGTCTAGCTGGTACAGAAGCTGGTTCCTCTGTGTGTGTGTGTGTGTGTGTGTGTGTGTGTGTGTGACAGAGAGAGAGAAAGAGACAGAGACAGAGAGACACAGAGAAAGACAGAGAAAGAGAGTGTGTCTGTGTTGGGTGTGCATCTTGGTGGAGTCTTTTATCTTCCACCTCCTTTCTAAACACTAGATTTTAATATTCTCCCCAAGCTCACTTGCTTACTAGAGACAGAGCGATAAGCCAATATGAGAAAAAGATACTCATTTTAGCTGCTTGGCTATTAGCACCCTCTGGGCAAAAAAATAATTGAAAAAAAAAACCTTTATAGGAAGCCAGATTATTATGATACTTAGAGTCATATTAAATAGTCTGTCTAGATAATAAAGTGCTAAAGATTTAAAAACATATTGCCTGATTCAAATACTACCTTTACCAATGTAAGTGACATTGATTTTCTTAATTTCTCTGAATACCAGTTCTTTTCTTTTTTAAAGTTGAAGTGATGTGAGGAACAGCCCTTAACTTCCGGCAGCATGTTTCCAAAACTGTCAACCACTAAGCTCTCCGGGTGTTGTGAAAAACTCAGAATCCCTGATTGCTCTTAGACCTACTGAATCAAACCATGGGAGAGGGTCCTAGTATTTTTAACATCCATTCAAGTTGGTACCTTTACACATTCAAGTTTGAGATGCACTGATAGTAGTCTGTTGAAGGATTAAATGGGATGAACCCTGTGAGTGCTTAGCATTGTATCTGGTATATAACATTCACCCACTAAGAGTGAGTAAGGAACAGTGATTCTGATGCCTGGGGTCACAGCAAAGGGAGTTAGCAGAGTAGCCTTCGTGGCCTGTACCACTGAGCTACTGAGACCCGTGCTGTAGACCTTTCTGGCAAAGCAGACACTATGCCTGATGATCAGGCACCTGCTGTGTGGACAGAACCACTGTCTTACCTTGATCTTCATTCCCCTTTTCTAGAAGCCAAGCAGACATCTCTTTACCCCTGTATCTACCATGTATTAGGCTTGCATTTCTTTATCACCAAATGATTTATTCCTTAGATTTGCTTTCCAGGTGACGTTCTTCCAGTCTGACCAGCCTGCTCTTCAGGTGACTGTAAAAGATAGCTAAAGTCATCCATAGTTTTGATCCTGAGAAGGTTCCAATTAATTCTCCTTCATGGGCCTTTCCTGTTTGTTACCGGCTGCTGCCATGTCCATTTCTTTGAGTAGGATGGCATTATGTCCATTTTTCAGACAAGAAGGCTGATACTCAGCGATGTTAAGAGCCTAACCCAAGTACACGGTTTCTGAGTGCTAGAACTAAGCTTTATTCTAAGATTTCTGATTCTAAGTCCAGTGTTCTCTTGTGCTGAAACACAGGAATTTGACCAAAGTAATCACTGGAGCAATTACTCTTTAAAAAAGACATGGGTTTTATTAGAATTTTGCTAAATCATTCAGAAATGATGATGATTAATTGTTATCTGACTAATAGGAGGGTAAGCCTCTTTAACTTTGAGGGCAGAGCAAATGGTAACTTTTCTGTCAAGGCACTTCAGAGACCTTGTGGTGGAAGGCCATGTTGCTCGGCCCACAGGACACATCCAGGGCCCCAAGATGGCTGACACCAGGCCGTGTGTCCAGCCAGCAGTCAGGCTGTCTGAGTACAGCTGGCCCTCTGAGCACCTCCATCTGTCATCGCCTTACCACATGTATCTCCTCTCCACACCTTGAGAAACTACTGGAGTAACACTTCCGTCAGTGGACTTGCTAGGGCTCGTCACAGTGCCTCTGTGGAAGGTGCAAAAAGCACCGAGCCCTGACTGCTTGGGAATCAAGGGAGTGTAGCAGGATGCAGACGGAAGCAGAGTGGGCTAACCCTGAGTCTGGAGCAAGAGCCACCTGTGCTAAGAGGATGCAGATCATGCTTGTTTCCCTGTAGGGCAGCCACCAGTCAGTACCTATGAAATCAGCATAGGTCTATGACTGGGCCTTGGTTAAAGCCATCCCTCCCTGCTACTTCCATACATCTGTCATAGCTCTCTCAGTCACTGTCTTTAAAGGTCTCTGTCATCCCTACTAGGTAGTTAACTCTTCCAGGGCAGAGACTCTGGTTTTTAATTGCTGTTTGTTTGAAACAGGGTGTCACTGTCACCCAGGCTGGAATGCAGTGGCCGGATCACAGCTCACCACAGCCTCAAACTCCTGTGCTCAAGTGATCTTCCCACCATGGTCTCCCAAGTAGCTGGGAGTACAGGCATGTGCCACCACGCCCAGCTAATTTTTTATATTTTTGTAGAGATGGGGTCTCACTGTGTTGCCCAGGATGGTCTTGATCTCCTGGGCTCAAGTAATCTTCCCACCTCAGCCTCCCAAAGTGCTGAGATTACAGGTGTGACCCACTACACCTGGCTGAGACTCTGTTTTAGGCAACTCTGTATTCCACTATGCTTGACCCAAAACAGGTATGCATAAAATGTTTAAATGTTTTCAGAAAAAATAAATAAGTATATAAAATGAATTGTTAATGGACTTCAATAGGCTTTTACTTTTTTTTTTTTTTTTTTTTTGAGATGGAGTCTTGCTCTGTTGCCCAGGCTGGAGTGCAATGGCGAGATCTTGGCTCACTGCAACCTCTGCCTCCAGGGTTCAAATGATTCTCCTGCCTCAGCCTCCCAAGTAGCTGGAATTACAGACGCCCACCACCACACCCAGCTAATTTTTTATATTTTTAGTAGAGACGGGATTTCACCATGTTGGTCAGGCTGGTCTCAAACTCCTGACCTCAGGTGATCCACCTGCCTCAGCCTCCCAAAGTGCTGAGATTACAGTTGTGAGCCACCGTGCCCAGCTGGATTTTGCTTTTTAGATACTTGCAGCAGGCAGCTCTATTAAGATGGCCCCAACATGGTAGTCATGCTATGGGGTAGGACATCGACCTTCCTCCTGACCTACATGTTGGTTCTGACCAGAATGAAGTCAGTGCGTTGGCTGGGCTGTGAAGATGGAGATGTTGCAATGGTAGAAAGAGATCCAAAACCGAGAACTCTGGTTAGGTAATGTTTTGGGGAGATCATCCTGTCTGTGGATAAAGGAGTTGGCTTGCACCTTGTGTTTTCCAAGGAAGGACACAGACCAGCGGGTGTTATTGGGGGTTGCTATGATGTACAGACCAGAGCACCCTCCCTGGTCTGTGCAGG
Organism: Cacajao melanocephalus; assembly: GCA_963573385.1. Taxonomy (NCBI): domain Eukaryota; kingdom Metazoa; phylum Chordata; class Mammalia; order Primates; family Pitheciidae; genus Cacajao; species Cacajao melanocephalus. The sequence goes on from CAUYLG010022115.1 coordinate 111,803, forward strand.
GAGCTTTGCGTAACCCTGCCAAACTAGCAAAATGGCTAATTCAGAAGAACTAAGTTCTTCAACACTGAACATAATCAAGCAGAGGGCGTCCAACCATAAATGAGCATCTCTACATGGGGTGGCGCATGATTAGGTCACCCTGAAGGTGACACTCATCTCTCTAAGACCCTTTGACTTCAGTGTTCCGTGGTACTATCATTTATTTTCTAATCCTGTTGTTTATTTAAGCTGTGAATTTAACTGTCTATCCCAGTGGATTCAGTCCATTTTCAGGACTGAACATTTAGGCAGAGAGATCAGGTTAATTCAATACAGTGACCAATTGTGTGTCAGAAGTTTGTTTGGGCTGAATCAGGTTGTACATGGCTATGTAGACATGACTTTCTGGCTCTGATTAACCAGACACCAGTCTTTTCTCGAGGCAGATTCTCTGAAGCCAGGTCTGATTTGCACTTTTAAACAATTGACTGGAAGAGGAAAATTGCTAAGTGGAGAGGCCAAGATGAAGTGCCTGCCACCAGGATTTCCAAAGCTCAGAATTCCCAGCCAAGCACCAGACTCAGGGAAGGACTTTAAGAAATTCAGTTGCAGCTAATTTTGGTATAAATTCATCATCTTGGATTAACGTATCCATTTAAACATTCAAGAAAAAAATTTTAAGGAGTTTTCTGATTACACAAAATTAGACCATGAAGTATTTGTATGACTCCATCCTCTCACGGCATCTAGTCCTGCATCATTTTCCAGGACAAGATGGCAACCTATGCCTGTTGCATTTTTACACATTTTGGAAAATTTGTAAGTCTCATACAATTGCGGTCACCATCCTGTTTTTCTTCTCTTAGACGAGCGAAGGAGATTGTGCTGAAGTTCGAAGGAAGGCTGACCAGGACCCGAGGCTACCAAGCAGCAGGTGCAGAGGTAAGGAACACACGTGAGCACCGCCAGCCCTTCCTGTGGTCTCCAGAACCGGGAGGTCGTGCTGGCCACTGCACCTGTCATCACACGTAGGTTGCAAGAGCCAGTCTATAGATCTACAGCTGTAGATCAGGATGATAGAGTTGAAAACTGTGAGTTTCCCAAGACTTGAATTTTAGTCCTAGATGCCTTCCCTTTCCAATTGTGTGAAACTGGGTAAGCCTAATTCATCAGGGGAAAGGATGTCTTTCCTGGCAAAAGTGATCTAGCATCTCTCCTGAGTTAATCCCACCCATATTTGTAGGTTTGATTCATTGTGTCTCAGTCCCAGCTGTATTTCTTAGAATGAGAAAGTTGCAGGCATAGGACAATGCTTATTTTATAATACAGTGTTAAGGTTTTTGTTTGTTATTTTTCCCAGTCAGTTACTGAAAGAAAAAGTATACATCAGAATTATAAACAAATAAAAATTATGTTTATAAAGTCATTTCATAAGTGTGTAGAAAACAAAGAAAAATAACAACTCCTTCTATACCGTCTACTCCCCAATATAATATTGTTTTAGAAATTTCACAAGTCATTGCATACATATATTATTTTTACACCATAGCAATTGTAGTGCACACACAGTTTTGTCTTGCTTCTTTTTTCATATAACATTACACAATTTTTTCCATGTTGCTATATAGTTTTCATATTTAATGGTTTTCAATGACTGTGGCATTCCACCAGATGAATGTATATTAATTTAATTAGTCATTTGGCTGCTGGTGGATATTTAATTGCTTCTAATTTTTCATTATTATTAATAGCCTTGCGAAGAACATCTTTGCACGTATAGGTTTTTCTATCTTTTAGAATCTCTTTCTTAGCCAGAATTGCAATCACTATAGAAAAGGCTGTGGTCCATTTTTTGGCTTTTGATAAATATTTAAAGATTTGTTTCTAAAAGCCTTGACTATTTATGTTGCCATTATTGGTCTCATAATACCCGTATCAATGTTTATTATATTTTGTGTTTGTTATCTCGAGAGACAATAACCGACATATATACTCCTAGATTCTCTGAAACAAAAATATTCTTAATACAGTTTAAATTGGAAACCACACTGCCACGTGTGTACCTATGCAACAATCTTACATGTTCTTGACATGTACCCCAAAACCTAAGATGCAATAAAAAAAATAAAAATACAGTTTAAATTAAAGCTGGTCCTAAATTTTACATGTCTGAAAAATTGTAAAATATCAAAGAATCCCTAAGGACACACCTTGGCATTCTTAGTTCTTACTCTTCACAAAATCTTCTTTAAAATTCTAATCTGTTTTTATGACCCAAACACTCATGACGCTTCATTTCCGTCACAGTATGACAGAGTTCATGAAATAAATTATCTTTTTATAGACATATGAACTACCAAAGTCTTTTGTTTTCTCTAAATAAGATGAAATGCTATAGGAAATAAAGTATTTCACTTGAATTCAAATGACCTATAATATATATAACAATGAAAAGTTGTTGGAAATTTTAGCAACAGTAAACTTAATATAAATTAAAGGTATAACTTGGTAATGGACTGAATTATTAGAAGCAGAGTTTTTAGACTGAGGAAGGTAATTCAAATCTTTGTCTCGCTCCTCTCTCCTCCATCCTCCTCTGTAAAATGTTCAGCTTGTGCTGCTTTTCTCCCCTTCTAGATAGCTACTCCTCCTACTTCCTTCTCATTCAAGTCTCAGCTCAAGTACGACCTCCCCAGCTAGAACTTCCCTGACCTCGTTTAAACGGCCTTCTCCCCCAGTCCTAATAGACTGTGTCCCATTGTGGCACGGACCTGGTTGTGGCTGCCTTGTCTCTACCTGCACGCAAACTCCACACCAGGTAACATCTTGCATGTCTTGTTCACTACCTGCATTCACAGGAAAACACAACCTAGGTGCTTAATACATGCTATGAATGTAATACATACATTCATGAACTGTCATACATATTGTTAGATCTGTGTGATACATACATATGTGTATATGTATAATGATATATGCATATATCACATATCTAACAACATGTATGATAGTCGATGTTGACATGTGAGGTCAGCACAATCTAGGTGCTTAATACATACTATGAATAAATATACTGTTCATGAACTATCATATATATTGTTAGATTTCTTCCAGGTGGACATGTAAGTCTTTCCAGAGAAAGAACTTATTCTTAGTTACCAAAGCTCAGTAACCAAAACCCACAATTAGAATCTATTTCTTCCAATTTAGTTTTCCTTTGTTTGGATTTTGCTTTGCTCTTAAATTTTGAATTATTATCGTTTCAAGGCTTTTGCCATGGAGATTTGGTATAAATCATCAGAGAAGCATGACATTTTATTTCCCCACGCCTTACTGAATATGTCATCAACAAGTCACCTTTTTCCATCACAGTGTCCTCTAAGAAGTTCCTTTAGGCAAACTTGCATAGAGCCTCATTCCCAGAGTGAGCATCTGGGCCATTCGATCCAGCGCTCCCTAACCTGAGTTCAGGGGCCTTGGCTCCTCAATCACTAGTGGCGGGGTGGTGGGGGAGACTTTTGCCCCCACCTACAAAGGCTGCTCTGCCTTTGCCTGTTGCATGTATGAAAATTCCCACGCAATTTTAAATTTAAAGAGCACTCTGAATGCCACTAATTGAATCTTACTTCTTATACAGATGGAGAAATGGAATCCCCAGGAAAGAAAATAGCTTCCTCAGGGACACATAGTGAGACAGATGTGAAACTAGAGCTAGAACTCAGGTCTCTGGCTTTCTGCACCATGCTTCTTAGACTTCAGGGTTTTAAAATGGGCCAGAGACTCAAATGCTTTCCAACACCAAACCCTTGCCAAAGGATGACGGAGCACCCCTTCCTCTGGATGCTAGGGTATAAAAGATCAGAAAGCCTCCATCTCCCACTCTATGCTCTAGGAGACAAGCCAGGTGAACAAAATTAAGGTATTGATAAGGTAGGATTTGATAAACATTATGAGAGAGACCAAAATATATTGCTAGGGGAGTTTATAAATAGGACAATTTCTTTGCTGGCTACGGAGAATCCGTGTTCATGGGAGTGGCCGCATTTGAGTTGGCTCTCAAATCATGAACAGAAGATGAACCATTCCAACTTCTGATAAAATTCAGATTTTCATTTACAAGCAGCCATTCTAGCCTTAGCAGACACATCCAGAATGACATTATCATACATGCCTGTACCAGGACTGTGTGCGGTCTTATAGTTCAGAATGTCATAATTACATTTGCAATCGCTCTTTCTGCAATGATATCATTTGCTTCCAGCACAGACCCAGATGGTTTGTGTGTTAAAATGCACAACCTGCCAACTTTGTTGGAAGCTGAACTAGTGCCAGGGCATGTCTTGCTTAATTCCCCTTTGAGAAATGTTTTTTAAACTTTTGGCAATTGCATCTTAAAAACATAAGACAAATTTCCAGACCTTATCCCCGGCAGCTCTATCCAGGAAAGAGGCTGGGAAGCGAGCTCTGTAGCAGGAGGCAAGTCCCACAGTAGAGTGGGACTCATTTTCAGGGTAAGCTCTAGACTCTTGGTCCTTAAACAAGGATGCACTTGTAATCACCTGGGGGAGTTTGTTAGGCATGTGGATTCCCTGGCTGCATGCTCAGAATCCCCAGAGGTTTATGGCAGGATCAAGCGGATTTATTTAGATACCAGTCCTTGAGTAATTTCTACTGTGTCTTGTGGTTTTAAGATGCAATTGCCAAAAGCTAAAAACAATAAATTATTTCTCAAAGATCAAGAGATACCGTGCATCAGGAATGGGATGAATAATGCAAACTGCAGCCCTACAGAATATGCACCTCAAACAGACACCATGGCTCAGATGCATTTCTATTCTATAGGGCTGCAGCTTGCATTATTCATCCAAAGCAGGTGTCCATTCACCTGGTCAGGAGCACAGAGAAGACAAGAGGGCTACTTTGGTTCTAGCGCAGCTTAAAGGCCTATGAAGCCATAAGCCAAATTAAAGGTACCAAAGGGAGTGTCTGGTATGCTCCATTTTTGGTGCCTAGTACTGCACAGCCATTGCCATCTTCAAGAATGAGGCGTCTCTAACCTTGACCCCTCTTATCTAGCTCTGGCGGAAATTTGCTCGTCTTGCCTGCAACTTTGTGGTCACCTTCATTCCCTGGGAAATGAGGATAAAGAAAATCGAGAGTAAGTATTTACACTTGGAGAGTGGGGCAGGAATGCAGTGCTAGTGGCCAATCACAGCCTAAGGAGAGTCTGCTGTGTTCTGGTCCTTATGCTGTGCAGCCGAGGGCACTCGCACAGCAGGCTTCACATGGGACAACAGACACAGAAGACAAGATACCCGTCCCCACCGCCTGCCAGGATGGAAGCAGTCTTGACGTGGGCCTTTCCACATTCTGCTGTGGCTCTGCTGTTCTCCCCCAGTTAATTCCTTCAGTCAGATATATTGCAAACCCCAAAAGGATCAAGGGAAAACCTACGAGAATGAGTAAGAGGGTAGCTCAGGGAACTGCAAAACACAAATACAAAAATCTGCATTTTCATAGAGATGACTGTGCCCGTTTACAAAACATATGCCAAAAAATAAATAAATCATGTCTACGATCACAGTGACACACACGATACCTGGAACAGACTTAACAATAAGTCTGAAATAAAGGAAACTGTAAAATTATACCACAGGATATAAAAGTCTTGTGAAAACACATATGAAGACTTAATATTCGGAAGATGTTAATTTTCCAAAATTGATTTAAACGTTTGATGCAATCAAATAAAAATCTTAATGTATTGTTTCCAAGTATTTAACAAAACGATCATAAAACTCATATGGAAGAAAAATATCCAAGAGACTAATAAAAAAATTTTAAGGAAAAATGCAAATGAAGTTGCATGACCAAGATATTAAAATACATCATAAAGCTACAACAACTGAAGCAGTATAACACAGTGTGGGAACTGACTGGCAAATCAAAGGAATAAGCAAAAAATTCAGGAACAGATAGGAATACACATAGACCTTTAGCATACAATAATTATTGAAGTCAGTCTAAATTACTGCATAAATATTGCTGGAACAATTGATTCAATCGTTTTACAGAGTACGTTTAATTCCTTCACTTAAAATTCCATCACATATTTGAATAGACAGTAAGAAATCATAAAGTGATTAAAGAAAATATAGGTGGTACGATTGCAGAATGGAGACATATGTAATCATAAAAGTGAAGGAGGAAAAAGTACTGTTATTTTTAATTACTTAAAAAAAAGAAAATTTACATACATAAAAAATAAAGCTAAAAGTTAGATGACAAATTGGGAAAAACATGTTGAATATTTAAATGAATGAAGCAATTTGATATGCTAACAGAAATGTAAATTAGGACAGTGTTTCTTTTTAAAAAAGTTTTAATATGTACCAAAAGTCTTCAGAATGTTATATACTTTGGTAATATGCTTCCATTTCCTAAAAAACAGAGAAAACCATAATAAACTAAACAAACAAGGCTGTAGTAGCTGTCATTAGTGCTGTACCCAGGTTGCCTTTCCTTGACTGGTCTACCCTTTCCTCAGCTACTGAGTATGGACTGCTTGTCACTCAGCTGCTCCCCTTCAAAGAATTGCCCCAGGACTACCTGCTATCACCCCAATCCCCCACCCATCACCTAGAACTTACAGGCAGTGACTATTGACAGAGGGGCATTCAAGTCTGATCCCTTGCTCCAAGTGGGACCAACTCAGTGGTACAATTCATGCTGTGGAGCTCCTGGTTGTATAGACTCAGCTAGACTGCAGCTAAGATCATGCCCGTCCTCGGCCTTGTCCCCTAACCTTCCCTGACTCCTTCACAACTTCTCTACGGAGAGTGCTTCCTTGACAAATCACCTGTTGCCAAATCCCTTTCTCAAGCTCTGCTTCTAGGAAACCTTACCTTAGACAGAAATTATTTATGATAGAACTATCCACCCATTTTTTATAGAATAGAAAATATTATTTATCATAGAACAGGTGGAAATGTCCTAAATGTCAAGTTGTGGGGAATAGTTTAAATATGTTATGAAAAATTCACTTGATGGAACAATAAAATGTATTTTATAGAAGAGTATTTTTGGCAAGAGAAAATGTTTGTAATATATTGGTAATTGAAGATGTATGCTGGAGAGAAATGCCAATCTTATACAAAAACATTATTTGTATAAAACATTATTTGTGAAGGGTTACACTAAAAGTCTAATAGAAACTAATTCTAATCATGATTTTAATTTAGTGATCTCAGAATAGGTAATTTTTCTTGTCCTTGTGATGTTTTGTGTTTTGCTACTCATTATGACAAACACAAACTAGATCTGAAATAAAAATTTAAGAGTTTTTTTTTAAGTACGACATAAAGCCACCTACTCCAGAATGTTGTCAAATTGTCACTTAGATACATCCTCATCTAAGTTCTTCCATGCTCCTAGATTTTCGCAATAGATATAAATTTGTTTTTACTATGGTTTTTACTTTAGAATAAGTTTAGATGTATAGAAAAGTTGGAAAGAGAGTTCCCGTGTACCCTTCACCCAGTGTCCACTATCGTTAACATCTAGCAAATTGCGTTTTATCTTGAAATTAAGGCAAAAAGAGCCTTAGCAAAATCCCTGAAATTCTCAAAATGATGCAAGATAGGAAAGAAATATGCCAAATTCTTAAAAAGATGCTGATACTTGTTAACATATGTGAAATATTGAAATTTCATAAGACCATTTCAGATAAATATGTCATTAGGGAAGGGACAAACAAATAGCATTTTAGACAAACTAGAGATTTTACCTGCCTATAGAACTGACAGATATTCAGGGGCATTTTGATCTACCTAAGTGAACACTTAGGAAGGAACACCCTGACTGATACAATAATAGCATTCTTACTCTAGGTCCTGTGGATGTAAGAAAAATGACGGTGTTCTTTTTGCAAGATTTCTTGCAGTATGAGGATTTTATTTAAACTGTTCTCATGATCTTCTCCTTCTTTAGGTCATTTTGGATCTGGTGTTGCCTCCTATTTCATATTCTTGCGATGGTTATTTGGAATTAATATTGTGCTCACCATTATGACAAGTGCTTTTATTGTCATTCCAGAGGTAAGATGTATCAGGAGAGAAAAAAGTACCACTCGTTAAAAAAAAAAGGAGATATTACAGCAGTCGCATAAAATGGCTCCTCTGGTTATCGCTGTGGGGAGGAAGATATATGTGTTTGTGTAAAGCAGGGCTTGGCAAACTTTTTCTGTAAAGGGCCACAGAATAAATACCGTAGGCTTCGTAGGCTGTTTGGTGTTTGTTGCAATGACTCAAATCTGCCGTGTGGCACAAAATCAGCCACAGACAGTATATTAACCAGTGAAAGTGGCTGTGTTTCAATGAAATTTTATTTATGAATACTGAATTTGATTTTGTATAAATTCTTTTGATTTTTTTCCCCAACCACTTAAAAATGCAAAACTATTCTTAGCTCTTGGGCCATACAAAAAGGCCACAGGCTGGATTTGGCCAACCAGCCAGTTTGCCAGCCCAAAGCTGAAATAATATCCAGACCATGTATATTATTCAGCTGATGGGTTCCCTAAAGCCAAGACTTCACCATAATGTGATACATCCATGTAACAAAACCGCACTTGTGCCCCTTAAATTTATATAAATTAAAGAAATAAAATCCGTTTTTCAACTAAACTTCATCCTCAAAAAGTACATGGGCCATTTCCAAACAGAGTCCTTAATAATCCACCCATAGAAACCATGTCTAGCTCAGCGAGACTACACCCAGGTGAGCTCTAATCAGGCAAAAAGAAGATCCGGCCGCCCAAGATTAATTTTTCATCAATGAGAATCAAGCAGAAATCCACCCCCTGGAGATGTCTTACGTGTGGCATTTTCACAAGCACATAGAGATCAACCTCTCATTTTCTCCTGGTCCCCTTCCACCCAGAGGACCACATGAAACACTTTCCTCTCTCACCAGCTGATTGCAGGCCAGCCCTTTGGAAGCACAGCCAGGAAGACCATCCCCAAGGAGCAGGTTTCGTCTGCCCAAGACCTGGACACCGTCTGGTCTCTGGGGGTGAGATTGATGCTTGCTCACACTCTTGTCTTGAGGGAAGGGGTGAATGGGCCACAGTTCTGAGACCTCAGAACCAGAAATGACACTGAGTGTTTTCTTTGCAGGGCTACCTCCAGTACTCAGTCCTCTTCTACGGATATTACGGCAGGGAGAGGAAGATCGGGAGAGCTGGCTACCGGCTGCCCTTGGCATATTTCCTAGTGGGGATGGCAGTGTTTGCTTACAGCTTCATCATTCTTTTAAAAAAGTACGACTGCTTGGTTTCCCAAAGTACATATCAAGCGTTATGATATGTGTAATGTCATCTCATCTTGCCAATAGCCCTGTAAAGTTAAGGCATAGTTGAATCCATTTTACAGATAAGATCAAGGCTAAAAGAGGCATGTTGATTTTAACAAGTCCTTATTGAACACTTACTGCTTTATACTAGGTCTTATGTTGGGTCTGGAAATACAAGGATCATGTAAATTTACCAGTTTATGTAATTTTAGACGATGCAGTAGCTGCGCTAATACGGACATAAGCAATATGATCTAGGTGACCAGATGTTGCAAAAAGCGAAACGTCCTCCCTTGGTTGTATATTTGTTTGCCTGGGACCTAGCTACAAATTCTGCAAAGGCCAGGCTTGTCTATGCTGTGATGCAGTTGGCACCTCTAGGTCATCACTGGAGGAGGCAAAACACAAAAGAAGAAGTCTGGTGGAGGTTAGGAGCCCTGCACCGCCCCACTGTGAGACCTGCAGGAACTCACCTTCCTTCCCTGGGCCTGATCTGCAAAATAGGCAGGTTGGCTCAGGACACCACCAGGTTTCCTTCTGGCTTACCATTCCAAGCCTCCGTGTAGGAGCCTAGAGAAATGCAGACTGACAGGGAGGCTCCGAGCCCCCGGGGAAAAGCTGGCCCCACCCACGCTGGCTGACCTGCTGCTTCCGCGTGATTTGTGTTACCACCCTTCACCACCCTTCACCACCCTACCCCCTTGTGGCACGTTAGCAAAATGCAGATAGAAGCGCTTGGGGTAAAAAAGACAAAAATAAACAAATAAGTAAAAACTGAGGAGGTGCATAATGACCTGGGGGCCTTCAGTTGCCCTGAAGCATTCCAGCTTATCTCCTGGTGGCTTCCAGGACCCACGTGGAAGACACGGGACCTTTACTAGATGTACAATGTAAGAGACAGATTAAAGCAAAATTGGAAACAAGAAATATGGATGGAGAGGAGAGCTTATTACAGGAGAAATGCTCTAAAAAGTAGGCACAGTTTCACCTGAGGAGGGATCACGACTCCTGCCTTCAAATATCTAAAGGAATGTGTGAAAGAGGGACCCAGCACATTATGTGGCGTCCCAAGGGGTAGAGTTCCCATGGGAAGGAGCTCCAAGAAGACTGATTCAAAGGAAAGAATTTTATTTCACAATCACAGCTACAGAGATGAGAATAGCTAGCTCCTGGGGGACATACACCTGCAGTGACCTGCTGGGCACCACAGTGGTGGGACTCCTTGTCAAATGAACTCACACAGTAATGGGCCATCGCAGTTTTTACACTGTTGGAAAGTGTTGTCGAGGCCACAAGCATGAGCTGAAATCCAGTCCCTGCTGTGCTGGCCAAGCCGTGACCCGAGGAGCTGCGTCCATCCAGAGGAGGGCAGCCTATTCTAATTCCCACAAGGGCTCCGTGGGTGCTAGCTATGGCCCCCTATTCCTGAGACTCCTATGACCTGTCTGTACTCCTCTTTGGCAGGATGGCTAAGAACTCCCGCACAAGCCTTGCCAGTGCTTCCAATGAAAACTACACCTTCTGCTGGAGGGTGTTCTGTGCCTGGGATTACCTCATTGGAAACCCAGAGGCTGCAGAGAGCAAAACAGCTGCCATTGTGAACAGCATCCGGGTGAGTGAGGGGGCCTGTGCAGGCTGCGGGGTGGGCAGCGCAGGGTCAGTGCCAGCTGCCGGCCCTCAGCTGGAAGCCAGAACTATCTCTTCCCATTGATGTTCACTGTCCAGGGCAGCTGTTTCCAAAGTGAGGTGAACATGCTCCAGGAAATGTACCAAAAGACTCAGTGAAGGGAGGGGTAAACATTTTGAAAGTTCTTTTTAAATTTTTCTATTTTTTCCTTTTAAAATTTCAGTTTGTATGTTTTAGATAATTTACATAATGGATTATTACCATGTTTCATGTATATAGCCTGAAAATGAATGAATACATATATGTGAGGGATATAGGCGTTTACTTTTAACTTAGAAAACAATGCAATCAGAAATATTCAGAGACTTAGCTCTACTGAACTATACAGACAGTTAAATGGTACACTCTTTTGAGGAAAAAAAAATCTATTTAGATAATTTAAATTATTACAGCCACACTATCTCTGATCCCTCTTCCCAACCACCAATATCCTTCTTTCAACTGATTATTAGACAACTGATATCTAATTTATTTATATCAATTGAATCCTACAGAATAAAGTCTTAGACATTGAAGGTATGAACTGAATTGCTGGGTAAATTGTTTCTAATGATTTAAAATTAATGATGATGCTAAGCTTTGATTGCTGTATGTATTTTTCCTTAAAGGAGGCAATACTGGAGGAACAGGAGAAAAAGAAAAGCAAAAACCTGTAGGTATTAACACTCCCCATGTTGAATTCATTGATAAGTTTTGTTTTTAGTTTGGTACAAAAACTACCAGATCATCTAAATTTTATTTTCACAACAGTCAGGCAGCACTTCTTTCTTCCCTTCTCATAATGTGATCTGAGGGAACTGAATGATTTTTCCACAGCAATATTTAGGACGACTTCCTCTTTCCATAGATCCTGCGACAAGGGTGAGAGGGTCTGAAATTGACCAGTTTCTTATTTCTTATTCTTTTACTTAGATAATAAAAGAGGTACTTTGAGCACCAACTTATGCTGTTAAGAGTAGTTTTATTTAGAAACAAATCCTAAGACACAAATATTACCCAGTTGGTGTTCACAAGCCTTTCAAGATGATTTCCTAGGTTCAAGATTCTTCTGGAGATCTTGAGAGCTATGGTGGCGAGGGTGAGGCCCTTCAACCAGAGAACTAATGAAAGGGAAAGCCATTCCCAGGGAGGGGCTACGGCTCTGGCCTCCTGTAGACAGGTAGGTCTGCTCATCCCACATCTTCCTGGTTATTTAGATCTCATGATTAGTTTCTACAGTGCAGAAAGCCCGTTCAGAGGACTTGTAGAAAAGGAAATTCAGGATACACACCCAGCCTCTGGAATAACGAGGGGACTCAGGGAGGCGGGAAGGAGTTGGGACGGGCTGTCCATAGGGAGTGAGACGACACGGATTCCAGTCCTGTCTTTGTCATTAATGTTAATGACCTTGGAAACGCTCTTGAACCTCCTGAACCTGAAGTTCCTCACCTATAAAATAATATGGGATTCTGCCCCCAATTCTTTCTCTGTAGCTCTCCTCCACCAGGGTTGGTAATAATAATAACGTAATATGCCATGTTGTTATTTTTACCAAGCAAGGTGACATTTATCATCTCATTTGGGAATGTTTCCTTATCGTGCAAATGAAGGGCCAGAACATGCGTAAACGGAAGTGTTGTGACCTGCCCAAGGCCCCCAGTGGGTAGAATTTCATGGAGAAGATACTATACCTTGTGTTCCCCTTCAAATCCTCTTGGCCATACCTTTCTCCAGCCCTTCCTGCTGGGTAGGCCTGTGCAGGCTACCACCAGCTGCATGCATGTACCCCTTGCTGGTACCCACTGTTTGGTGCCCCAGAGATCTTCTAAGGCTGTGGCGCAGGGCATCCACAAGACCCCAGTCAACACACATGGACGTGCAACCAAGAGGCTGGGTGCAATGCTGGGCATGAATGCTCATGGAGCTACCCTGGACTGCTGGGAATAGAATAAATGCTTTCCTATTTCACATTGGGCAGACAGTTCTGTTAGGCATTTCAAAAGCCCCTCAGAGGGCCCTGCCATTGGCTCTAGCTGCTGTCAACCCCACTGCATATCCTTGTACTGATGGCCTCTCTCTCCTGCTCCACTCCAGGACCTGCACTCCTGCTTTCTAGGAACACTTCCCAAATAAACTACCTGCAAAAAGGCCTGGGATTCTGTTTTCGGGGAAACCAGGCTAAGACAGGCTCCAAAGTTGGCAGAAGAAGGTGCCTTCAGAATAGGCCAATTGAAGTCAGACAGAGAGTTGTCCTCCAGTGTTAGAAAAAATGGGTGTGTTTCAGTTCAAACCAGAAACAGGGATGTAAGTACCCGAATCATTACCGATTCACAGATCTGCCCTCACTGTCAGAGACGTGAGAAGTGAGACCAAATGAGGAAAGAGATGAGCCCCGTGTCTCCCATCTCTCAGTCATTTAGTTGCTCCTTTATTTACTTACTCATCTAGCAGATACTTATGAAGCATCTGGATATGCTAAGCCTGTTATAAGAGCTGAAGATACAGCACTGAAAAAGACTAAAAAACTCAGAGCTTACTTCTAAAGAGAAGAGACGTTTAAGAAACTCCCAAAGGGAGACAGTCACGTGTTGCATTGTGGCAGGGTCACATTCCAAGAAATGTGTCTTTATGCAATGCTGTCGTTGTGTGAACATCATAGCATGTACTTACACAAACCTAGATCGCATAGCCTACTACACACTGAGGCTATATAGTACAGCCTATTGCTCCTAAGCTACAAACCTGAACAGCATGCCACTCCACTAAACACTGCAGGCAATTGTAACATATGGTATTTGTGTATCTAAACACATCTTGACATAGAAAGGTACAATAAAAATGTGGTATAAAAGATTTAAAAATGGTACACCTGCATAGAGCACTTACCATGAATTAGCTTGCAGGTCACTCAGAGCAGGAAGTTGCTCTGAGTCAGTGAGTGAGTGAGTCAGTGAGTGAGTGATGAGTGAATGTGAAGGCACAGGACAACTCTGTACACTAACACTAGCGCAGAGTTTATAAACACTGTACATTTAGGCCACACTAAATTTATTTTGTAAAGTTTCTTTCTTAATGATAAATTAATCTTAGTGTACTGTCACTTTTTTAGTTTATAAACTTTTACATTTAAAAAAATTCTTTGACTCTTTTGTAATACTTTAAGAAACACCTTGTACAGCTGTACAAAAACATTTTTCTTTATGTCCTCATTTTATAAGCTTTGTTCTATTATTTATTTATTTATTTACTTTTTACACTTTTTTGTTGTTGCTGTTAAAAACTAAGACAAGGCCAGGCGTGGTGGTATGTGCCTGCAATCCCAGCACTTTGGGAGGCCAAGGAGGGAGCATCACCTGAGGTCAGGAGTTTGAGACCAGCCTGACCAACATGGGGAAACCCCATCTCTACTAAAAGTACAAAAATTAGTCGGGCGTGATGGCATGCACCTGAGACAGGAGAATCGCTTGAACCCAGGAGGTGGAGGTTGCAGTGAGCCAAGATTGTGTCAATGCACTCCAACCTGGGCAACAAGAGCAAAATTCCGTCTCAGAAAAAAAAAAAAAGACTAACACACACATTAGCCTAGGCCTGCACAGGGACAGGATAATCAATATCACTGCCTTCCACCTCCACATCTCATCCCACTGGAAGGTCTTCAGGGGCAATAACAAACATGGAGGAATCATCTCTTATGGTAACAGTACCTTACCCTGGATACCTCCTGAAGGACCTGCATGAGGCTGTTTCACAGTTAACATTTTTTTAAATAAGTAGAAGTATACCATAAAATAATGATAAAAAATAGTAAATACATAAGCCAGTAACAGTCGCTTGATATCATTATCATGTATGTATTGTACATAATTGTATGTACCATACTTTTATATAACTGGCAGTGCAGAAGGCTTGTTTACACCAGCATCATCACAAACGTGAGTACAATGCATCGTGCTACAATGTCTTGAGCCATAGAAATGTTTCAGCTCCATTATACTCTCATGGACCCACCATCATGTATGCAGTCCATCATTGACCAAAACGCCATTATGTGGCATATGAATGTACAATGTCAGATTCATTATATAGGATGATAAATCATGAGTCCGCCTTTCCTCTCTTCCTCCCTCCCTTCCTGCCTCCCTCCCTCTGCTGAACGCATTTACTTGAATTTCTATATCTTTAATGTTCATACCACAACATTCCAATTTTAAGTAGCAAAGCAAGAACTAAAACCCAAATGCTCTGACTCTAAAACTGGAGCTGCTTGTTTGTTTGTCTGTTTCAAGCCTCACTGGTGGCAGGCTGGTTGAATTTATGGCTCGTTGTTGATCTCTTAGGAAATGAGGAATCCGAACGTGTGGGGTGGGGTGGGCTGGAAGAGCACTGATGCTTCAGGGCAGAGAATCCCCTTGGCAGTGGATGTGTTCCAGTCCCCACGCAGTGTTGTCTGCATCACGGTGCTGTAAGCAGAATCCTGTGTACTGTCCTCATCCCTGCTTCTCTCCCCAGGGCAGTGACGATCTGCCTGAGGATCATTGCCAATATCCTGGTGCTTCTCTCACTGGCTGGGAGCATTTATCTCATCTACTTTGTGGTGGACCGGTCCCAGAAGCTGGAGCAGTCCAACAAGGAGCTGACACTTTGGGAAAAGAATGAGGTACCCACTGCCATTACCTGCAGCACCCTTGAAAAGAGACACAGCTGGGCGCGGTGTCTCATCCCCGTAATCCCAGCACTTTGGGAGGCCAAGGCAGGTGGATCACTTGAGGTCAGGAGTTGGAGTCCAGCCTGGCCAACATGATGAAGCACTGTCTCTATCAAAAATACAAAACTTAGCTGGGTATGGTGGTGCACACCTGCAGTCCCAGCTACTCAGGAGGCTGAGGCAGGAGAATCGCTTGAACCCAGGTGGCGGAGGCTGCAGTCAGCCGAGATCATACCACTGCACTCCAGCGTGAGCAACAGAGTGAGACTCTGTCTCAAAAAAAAAAAAAAAAGAGAGAGAGACACACACAAAACTAGCCTGCCTCTCTGTTCCTTATGTGGGAATATCTCTAGGGAAAATCTTTAGTCCTCTTGTCCTAGAGCATGGAGTATAAAAACTTTGAGCCAGAGAGGCAGCACTAAGGCTTGGCTAAGCAATTTTAATCATCTCCTTTGGGAAAGAGTTTGATTCAAAAACACCTTCAAGCCTTTACACCATTCTCTACCTTTGAGCCTCACCGACTGTGTTTTGCCTTTTGCATGTCTTTTTCTTCACATCCATGTTCCACAGATTGATTCTATCTGCACACTGGAGTTAACAACTGCACTTATTCCACTGTATGGATTAAAGTCGACCAGGTGCCATTTGTGAATATTTAGGTAGTTTCTGAATATCTAAATGACAAATAATGCTTCCAGAACCAGCTCCATGCAAATGTGTGTTTTTTGAACAACCATCTCTCTCCATCCGGTTGTGTGAATATTCCCATAAACAGAAAATTACCAAGTGAATGGTTATGAATAATTATAGAATTCTAAATATTCATTGTAAGACCATTGTCCTGAAAGGTTGGTCCAATTTACCTATACAGATTTGAAAGGCAGAAATAGCACAAAAACCACCCCTCAGACCATTTCTATGAAAAATATTACCATCCGTTGGAATTTAAACAGAAAGGTGGGTAAGATGGTCCTCAATTTATCATATTTATCAATGTACAGTAATTTATCAAAAGCTGAGTCTACCCTAGGTAAACTTTTCCCATGCCTTTATTTTATGTCAATTAAGTGAGTTACTATGTGCTTGCATGTTTACAGATAGATGAATCGTTTTTTAAAGATATATTCAGAAATTATTTATTTTATCTCAACCATCTTCTATACCAGCTAAAAATCCTCTTTCTTCTGCTATAAGTACAGAGAAACAAAAGCCAGGCATAATTCTCTAGATAATTACTCTTCCATGTACAGAAAGAATATTACATTATCTCTCAGCCTTTCCTTTTCTATTGGTAATATTTGCAGTTATTTCCGTCTTCCGTCCAAGGTCAGGGAAGTATAAATACAGTGCGATGGTAATTGGGGAAAATGTGGCAGAAATGCTAGTGAATCCTTTTCGTTTTTTGAGTCAAGGTTTCACTCTTGCCTAGGCTGGAGTGCAGTGGCCCAATCACAGCAGACTGCAGCCTCGAACTTCTGGGCTCAAGCAATTCTTCTGTCAGTTTCCCGTCAAGCTGGGACCATAGCCATGTGCCACCTTTTTTTTTTTTTTGGGTAGAGATAGGATCTTGCTGTGTTGCCCAGGCTGGTCTTCAATGCCTGGCCTCAAGCAGTTCTCCTGCCTCAGCCTCCCAAGCCTCCCAAAGTGTTGGGATCACAGGTGTGAGCCACCACACCTGACCTAGTGAATCCCAAATGCCATGTATGCGTGTCCTCAGAACATTTAAGGAGAGTTCAAAAAAAGGGGGCCATGATAAAGTGGTTGCCACCTTTTGAAAAAAGCTAATTAGCAGAGATCTGGGGAGATTTTCCATGTGTGACCTGAGGACCCTGTGGATACCCACTGATCCAATATTAGGGGAAGAGATCAAATGCATATGGTGATGCTTGGTGGGGGGTCCTGGGAATGCCTGGCTCTGGCACGTGCTCTCTCAGCAGGTCAGCGTGGTGGTCTCCCTCGTTACCATGATAGCACCATCAGCCTTTGACCTCATTGCCGCCTTAGAGATGTACCACCCCAGGACCACACTGCGCTTCCAGCTTGCAAGGTATGACAGCCCTGCCCAGAAATGCCACCTGTGTCTCACCCATGTGCCCACCCACAGTGGAAATGTAAGTGCCTCAAGAGCCAGGGCTTGCTGCTTTTCCCCAGACACTCAGCACAGAACTTTACCTATGGATGCAACTCAAGAAAAGCATAACCCAAGAGGAGTGATAGAGGAGGAGGCAGAGGAAGAGGAGGACGGGAGGAAGAGGACCAGGATGACAAGGGTAGAAGAAATGAATTAAAAGGAATGAAGAAGAGGAGGAGGAGAAGGAAGAGGAGGAGGAGAAGGGAAAGGAAAAAGGGAAGAACAGGCAGAAAAAGAGGATACAAAAGGGAACCAAGAAGAGGACTGACAGCGTGTCTGCTTCTCCTCACTGTTGTGTTCTCTCCATGGTTTAACTCTGAGGGCTGAGAGAGATCCATGTTGTTCTTCCAGACATGAGAAGAGCAGTCAATGCTTTGTGAACAGTTCTCCCAACGTATAGACTCAAAGATACTGTGGATATGCCTGGAAGCTTTGCCAGGATGGTCAGTGGCTGCGACAGCAGGTGGTCGATGCAGATCTGAGCAATAGTAGGCTGGGGTCCCCAAGGGGATGTCCTGGGACACCTTCTGTGGAAGTCAGAGTAACCACACTCATTTCGAGCCCTGGCTTTATCAGTACTTTCCTGAAAACTTTGCCTCTCCTCCGTGGAGTATGGTCTCTTCATCTATAAATTCAGCTACTGTGGTAGGGCTGGGTGAGGCATGGCTAAACTGAATGTGGCAGGGAGAGGCAGTGGGGGCCCTGCTTACCTGCTTCCACCTTCACCTGATCTACACCGGTCTCTCCCTGTTTCCTCTTATAACACCTAATAACATTCTACAAAACTAATTTTCCACAGACCACTTTGGGAAAATGCTGTCATTCAGGAACTGGCAAACATCTCCTGAAAAGAACCAGACAGTAAATATTTGTGGTTTTGTGGGTGCAGCCGCAGACCATATGCTGATGAACAGGTGTGGTCGCGTTCCAATACAACTTGACTGACAAAAATAGGCAAGGGTACAGTTTGGTTTGAAGGTCATAATTTCCAACCTCTGAAATTCAACTGTCATTTCAAAGAGAGAAAACATGACTAGAAAGAACATGGAGTTGGTCAAACCTTCATGGCTCTGGGTAGAGCTGGGATGAGCCTCTCACCTCGCTGGCTCATATTCCTGGTTCTTTCTGCTCCACCCGGCACCTATTTTGACTGCAAGAGAGAAGCTCCTTCTTCACTGGCAAGCATTGGGGAGAATCAATTCCATTATTGCATTTGGTCTAAAGGCAATCCTATTATATAGATTGGCCTCGTTATTCATGTTCAAAACTAGAGAAACAAAGGCATCAGAGACTTTCCCCAGACAAATTAGGGCTAATTCTGGTAATAAGCATAAGACATATTATTTCAGTTCCATTAACTCACCAGCAGACTGTATTACCTTCTATCCAAGGCACAGTAAAAACCAGAGTGATGATAATGCCGAGATAGCAGGAGATGAAATGCATTCAATCCTTCCTTTGGCCAATGCTAACTGAATACACACTGACGGGCTTGCCTTGTGCTCAGTACCGTAAATGTACTGCGCCCACACAAATCCCTTCTCAATTCAGAGGGAGACCCATGTGCGTTGCAATGCTGTCCCCTGGAGATGCCACTTTCCTGTTCTCTGCCCACTGCCTGCACGCTATATCTGAAGACATGCAGGAGGCTTGGGGGGATGGTTTCAATTTAGAGTCTTTTCCTCAAGATAAAGATGCTTTCCCATCAACTTTCTCAGTTGGTTTCATGATTCTCCCATCAATTGGCTTCATGGGTCTCCAAGGGCTAAATGTTGTCCCATTGAAGTGTGTATAAACCTGTCATTTCCTTTCTCACTTATTTTTCCAGACAGGTTTCCAATAAGACCCATGGCTGCATCCTGGGACATTCCGTGACATGTTTCCAAAACCTTTCAGCACTAGGGAAGCTGACCTCAAGTCTTTGATCAATGGCTAATCTAGACTGTTGCTGGCAGATTCCATTCACTCCTAGTAGCCGACAGGGTGTAGCTGTACCCATACCCTCTCAGTGCTTCTGAGGGTTCCAGCCTGTATTTCAGAAGCAGAGCCCTGAGATCTTGAAATTGCATTCTGCTGCTTTTTAACTGTGTGAACTTGGGCTGGTGACTTAGCTCCCTCTGTGTTTCAGTACACTTATTCCTTAAGTGGGGATTATTACAGAGCTGTTGTGAGGATCAAATGAGATAATGCATGGGAAATCAATCATAAACCAGAAATCATGACTCATATACTACACGTTAGAGCCCCACTTCCTAACCTCACACTTGCAGCTACACTAGTGTTTGTAAAGTACAGATCCAAGGATGGGCTACAGCAGAATCACCTGGAAAGGCTGTAAAACAATTTCTAGACCCCTTCCAGACCTACTAAAGGTGGATTCTGGAATTCTATTGTTTTAAAAATGCCCTCGAGGTGATTCTAAAGGAAATCAGGTGTGGCAGCCACTGCCTTAATATATCCGTGACCATCTCTAGAACCATGTGGGGGCTCTAGAACCAATGGACTTGTGTGCGACGGTCTTGTCTCTCAAGGTGGGCTTGTGGCTTTCAGGGTCCTTGTGCTGTATCTGGGAAATCTCTACAGCCTGATCATTGCTCTCCTGGACAAAGTTAACAGCATGAGCGTTGAGGTGAGTGCCCGTGCCAGATGGTTGCCTGCCCCACCTCTGCCCTCCCTGCCACCTCCTCCTGACACCAGGGTCATCATCGTGGACAGATCGCTGCTTACACTTACAACAACTATCGCTTTGTTACCCAGGCTGGAGTGCAGTGGCACAATCACGGCTCACTGCAGCCTCAACCTCCCTGAGCCCAAGTGATACTCCCATCTCGACCTCCAGAGTAGCTGGGACCACAGTCCCATGCCATTGCATCTGGCTAATTTTTTGCATTTTTTTTTTGTAGAGACGGGGTTTCACCATGTTGCTCAGGCTGGTCTCAAACTCCTGGGTTCAAGCGATCTTCTTGCCTCAGTCTCCCAAAGTGCTGGGATTACAGGTGTGAGCCATCACACCCAGCCTGGTGTCCACTTTCAACCTGCCCCACCTATAAGGATATCCTGAATGGTGGAGGAAGGGGAGGAAGAAAGAAGGTGCTCTTAGGGTTGTTTGCCCAAGGCACACCACATTAACATCAAATTTCAAGGCTTATACGCAGACGAGGCCACAGAGAGTCATTTTTCTGCATTGGAGCTTTGAGGTTACATAGACCTGGGTCCTTACCTGACACTTACTAGGCTTCAAATCACTGAGTTTCAATCTTCTCATCTGAACATGGGGTAATAATCCTTATCTGAATCTCTTGTGAGGATACCTATAGTTAACATGTGTTGCCTAAAACAGTTTCTGACCCTTACTAGGAACCGATAACTACTATCCATTACACCTCTGAGTTCCCTTCTTGGGGCCAACTCTAGTCAAGTGGCAGTCGAGAGAGAGAGAGAGGATGAATGGTTACTCCCAAGCACTGCAATGACACCCTTGGGGTCCATGATGGATTCTCATTTATAAATATGTGGACCACCTTTTTTCTTTCTCCCCTCCTTCACTCCCTCCCTCTCTCCCCAGGAAACGGCTACCAAAAATAACACCAGTCATTGGATGGATTCCACCACCTTGTTTGCAACCAGGACAGCCCCTGAAGAAGAGAAATGGTCCACACGTCAGCCTGAAATGGGGCTCAGGAGAAACAGCACATGGGCCTTGGAAGAGACCAGCATTTCAGCCTACACCACGCCTCTTGTAAAGGCCAACAGGACCGCTCTCTACACTCGGAGTCCAGAAGACCAGTGCTGGGAGACATGCGTCGGTCAGGTGGCTCCCTTCACCCTCACATCCATCTCATCACCTAACCCCAGCAACTCTCTGAGCTGTCACTGCCACTATCTTACAGAAAAAGAAAAGTTCAGTGGGGTTTATGACTTTTTAAGTCTCAAAATTAAAAAAGAAAAATAATCAGTGCAAAGATGCAGGCAGGATGTACCACGTGCTGGGGCCTGTTCTAAATGCTTGGTTCTTGTAAGAGTCCTATTATCGTCACCCTCATAGGCACAGATGAGGAAACGGAGGCACAAGTGGTCAGATACTTGCCCAAGGACACCGACAGTAAAGAGCAGAATGCTGAACCCAGGCATCTACTCCAAAATCTGTACCCTTAACCATGTTGTACAGAGAATTTCAACCCCAAGGTATTATCCCATGAAAATGAGTCACTGTCCACAAGTCTCCTGCAGCTCAGAACCACAGACTTAGATTCTTTCCTAGCTTCATGTGATGCTGGCCTCAGATATCAAAATTCAAAATCAAATCACCTAATATTTATTGAGCACCCATTAGGTACCAGACACCCATCCCTCTGCCCACTGCACCTTATAAAGATGACAAATGAAGATGCCATTGGAGGGGCCCACTGGCTGGGGCCCACAGCAATGAACAGAGATTAGGAGGACCCTGAAGGAAGAGTGGCCGTGGGAGGGGTGGGTGTGGTGGCATCCAGGGACACCCTGTGTTTCAGGAGATGCTGAAGCTCTCCATCATTGACATGCTCTTCACCGTGGCGAGTATTCTGCTCATAGACTTCTTCCGAGGACTTTTCGTCCGGTATTTAAGTGACTACTGGTGTTGGGACCTGGAAAGCAAGTTTGTAAGTAAAATGCTGTGTCTGTTGGGAAAGTTTATATGGCCAAATCCATCCTTTCTCATGCTGAGGCTGGCAAACAGTTTAGCACAGCTGAGGGGGACACTTGGGGAGAGAATACATGTGGGAAGAGGAGACGGTACAGAAACCTAAGCTTCTACTTCCTTGTTTTTTTTTTAGAGACAGGGTCTCGCTCTGCTACCCAGGCTGGAGTGCAGTGGTATGACCTTGGCTCACTGCAGCCTCAAACTCCTGGGCTCAAGCAATCCTCCTGCCTTGGCCTCTCAAGTAGCTTGGACTATAGGCACATGCCACCATACCCAGCTAGTTTTAATTGTTTTTTTGTGGGGGGGGGTCTCACTATGTTGCCCATGCTGGCCTCGAACTCCTGATTTCTAGTGTTCCTCCTGCCTCAGCCCCCTAGAGTGCTGGGATTACAGGCATAAGCTACCACACCCAGCCCCACCTGCTTCTTAACATTTACCATTTGCTGGGATGGCCCCACAAGCACTGATCTCTAAGTGCTCATAAGAGCCAAGAAGTCTATATATGTGACTGTAATGAATTGGTTCATGCAAAGAACTTTGGAACTTGTTTAATGAACAAGTTTATTTTCTCTTGTAGCCTGAATACGGAGAATTCAAAATAGCTGAGAATGTGTTACATTTAGTCTACAACCAAGGAATGATTTGGTAGGTATCAAAGTTTCTTCTTGTCTTTCCTTACGTCTCACCTGGGCTATGATTTTAATTTACTTAGTCTGGATGGGACACGACCATAATAAACACAGTTATAAGCATTAAGAAAGGGTGTTCCCAAGAGAACTATTTCACATGTATATTAATTTTATTAGTGGTTTTCTAAGAATTTTGCAGGAAGAAATTAAAAAGAAAATAGTCCATGTTTAAGCTACTATTGGTCACAGCCAAAAACAAATCTGCACAGAAACCAGCGGAATACACTTGTAGGGAGGACTGGGGGAAGACTAGGAGGACAGGCTGCTTCTCTTTAGTGAGGACTTCAGGAGTGGCTGCTGGGGACCTTGGCCAATCTGCCCTCGCTCGCCACCCCCTCTCCACGTTCCTCCTAATTTTCGCTTAGACACAGGGCCCATGAGCACAGCCATCCCCCAGACTGCAGACCCACGCCTGGGGAGGTGGGAAGCCGGAAAGTCTGGTTACACATGGCACCTCCCAGGCCATGGCAATCCTGTACCCGGAGACATTGAGGAGCTGGAGGGGTCCTCCCATCCCACCCACACATAGGTGTGTGTCTGTGGGCCGCAACAGAGGGCTCCTTAAATGACACCACTATCTCTGGTTTCACCTGTTGGACTGCAAATCGTGTCATTTGTTAAAATACAAGCAAGGAAACAAACCAAAAAGAAGAACCTGGGACATTCCATACATCCAGAAAACACTCTCTCTCTTCATAATCATTCAGTAAAATGCGTGGCAATTGAGAGGTATAAAGTAATATTCCTCCTGTCAAATTCTGTGTTCTTAGAGTCCACTGTATTTTGCAAAATATCTTTACAAATACAGTGTTAAAAATAATACCTGACATTCATTTAATAGTGCTAGATATCGGGTACTTTTCTACCTGGAGTAACTGATTTCATCCTTATAGTAAATCCATGAGGCAACTGCTATTATTTTACCCCTTTTAAAGATGGGAAAACTGAAGTGCAGAGAAGCTAAGCGTCTTGCCTAACATCCAACAGATGTTAACATTTCTTGTTAAAAAGATTTTACTTATGAAACATATTCTTACATCTATGCTTATTTTCATATCACTAAATTCAAATTCTACAAGTATTAGATCGAATGCATATCCAGTATAAACTGATTTAGACTGAAGTCAGAAGACATGGATTTTGTCGCCTAGCTAGCATTTCTTTTCAGGGTGACCATAAGTCCCAGCTTTCCTGGGATGATCTGGTTCTTGTCTGTGGGCTCAGTTCTTTCCCTCCGCAAACCTGGTTTGGATGATATAGGGTCAGCTTCTTATTAGCAACACGCCTTTGATTTCCCCATATCGGCCCTTCCTGTCTATCAGTTGGATATTTACCTCTCCTTTCACTACTGCAGAAGAGTAAACAAACTGAAATGTGTGAGGGTGCTTAGTGCCATATCCAGCAAAAGTCAGTGCTCAACATATGTTGATTAAACATGGAAGTCAGTAATTTATTAACATAGTCCTCATCATCGACCAGAAAAACCAGGAGCTAGCCCCAAACAGTAGTCATCCATTATTTGTCTCCTTCCCAAAGGAGGATTTTCCTTTGCTAAAGTATGAAAAGAGAGACACTTAGTTGTCCTTTGCAAAGAGAATATTTTAAAATAGGATCAATATCCTTCAAGTCACGTTCAGTGACTCGTTTTATCTTTAGAAAGTGGAGGGTTGTGGTCTTGGGGCTTCAGGGGCATTTCCAGTTCTTTAAGCATAGGGTGTAAACCCCAGTCTCAGAACCAGGTTCCTGCATGGGGCTTCCATAGTCCTGGAAGACAGGCTGGGAGAGAACAGATGCACACTGACCTTCCTCATGGTTCCAGGATGGGGGCCTTCTTCTCCCCATGTCTCCCAGCATTCAACGTTCTCAAACTCATTGGGCTCATGTACCTGAGGAGCTGGGCTGTGCTGACCTGCAATGTGCCCCACCAGCAAGTATTTCGAGCCTCCAGGTGGGTAAGATGGGTAAGAATAAGATCTGATCATGCAGATAACTATCTCATCCACACCTGCCTTACCCAGGGGTCCTCCAGCAAGGGGTTCCCCCAACTCTCTTCCTGTCAAAATCCTGCCTGTCCTCCAATTTTATCTCTGCCAAGAGCCATTTCCAATGCCTTACTCTTTCAATGACTCGTTACTCCTCTTGAATTCATGACACAGTTTTTAAAAACTTTTTGCTGAAGTTTAATAATCCTTTTAGAAAAAGTACACAAATCATAAATGTTTAGCTTGATGAGTTTTCACAAACTGAACACAGGGAACTCAGATCAAAAAACAAAACACAAGTGGCACCCAGAGCACGCCCACTTGCATGGGATTCCAATCACTGCCAATTTCTAACAGCATCATTAGGCTTGCCTGGCTTTTACTTGGTGTAAACATAATCACACATGGTACGTGCTCTTTTGCGCCCAGCTGCTTCCACTCAACACTGTGTTTGTGAGATTCACCTTACTGAGGAAATATACATCAATGTCTTTATCCTGGCTACTACTGACGGGCATCTAGGGGGCTTCCAGCTGTTAGCCATCATGAGTAATGCTGCCTTGAACATCCTTCACAGGGCATGCGTATGTTCACCCTTACGAAATAGTGCCAAAAAGTTTTCTAAAATGCCCACCCCATTTTACATGTCTGGCAGCATTATTTACCAACACTTATTCTTTTATCTGTTTTAATTTTAGCCATTTGGTGAACTCATAACACATTCTAAATACTTTGCTGATTCAGTTATTTTACTTTGACATAAATGGTTACATGTGTCTATATCAGTGGCTTTCAAACTTTTTGCTGATGACCTACTTGACAATGCATTCACTTTTTTTTTTTTTTTTTTTTTTTAGATAGAGTCTCACTCTGTCGCCAGGCTGGAGTGCAGTGGTGCAATCTCAGCTCACTGCAACTTCTGACTCCCTGGTTCAAGCGATTCTCCTGCCTCAGACTCCTGAGTAGTTGGGATTACAGGCATGTGCCACCACACCCAGCTAATTTTTGTATTTTTAGTAGAGACAGGGTTTCACCATGTTGGCCAGGATGGTCTCGATCTCCTGACCTTGCGATCTGCCCTCCTTGGCCTCCCAAAGGGCTGGGATTACAGGCGTGAGCCACCGTTCCCAGCCTGCATTCACATTTTAGCTGGTAACTAGTACACACATATGCATACATTCAGAGATACATGTTTTGATATATTTATATATGTTGTATTTATGTGTATGTATATGTATTATATGTGTGCATGTGTGTCTGTGGATAAAGAAAGAGAAAGAGGTTTCACAACTTATCACTCATTTTCTTACTACATTCTGTGCTCTCTGAAATTTTCTATTCTCTTCTAGTGAAGTCTTTTTTATTAAAAAGAGAGAGAAAGAGAGACAGCAGAGAGACAGAGAGACCAACAGAGAGTACTAGTTGAAAGTAACGACACTGATAGACCCCTCATTCTCTTTTCTGAACTGTGTACAGGGCCTTGCACACCGAACAGGCTTAAGCCCCCCTCAGAGAAGCCCTGGGCAGCCAAACTCCGTGACACCAGCTAGGGCTCAGGGACCAGGGACCAGGGCTTAATCAGGCAGAACACATACCCTGTGTAGCCACGTGCAGAGCAGGTAAGGGGTTGAGTGCAAATCACACCCAACTGAGAGAATCAGGAATCATAAACAAAAGAGCCAAACCATCCTGAGACGTAAGAGACAAGTTCTAGGCTGGGAACAGGAGAGGGAACCATTAGGTAAGGACCCAGATGGGTGAGCAATGCTTCTAAGATTTTTCCATAAATTGAGTTTACTGTGTGGAACTCCTGGGTGCCAGGGTGAGTTCACCACTCTCATGGTTTGAGGTAAACAGGTGCTCAGCAAATGTTTATTAGATAAACAGGTTGGGCGGGAGATCTCTGAAGTTCCTCCGAACACTGATTTCTAGGTTCCTAGGCTGCATATGACCGTACGACAGATCCATTGGTAGGTAGCCCTCGGAGGATTTTTTAGTTTGCAAAGACGGCAAGCATTTCTGTGGCAGCTCTTTGGGCATATGCAACCCTGGCAACTGGCTATGGAGTAAACTTAACACATGGCATTTGATTTATCTGCAGATCCAACAATTTCTACTTGGCAATGCTTCTGTTTATGCTGTTTCTGTGCATGCTGCCCACCATTTTTGCTATTGTCCGATACAAGCCATCTCTAAACTGTGGGCCATTCAGGTAAATTATTTTCTTTCCTGGCTCTGCCCAGAGTGACTGAATGCTATAGGGGAATTAAATTGTATTGAACTGAATTCTCCTCCCAGCTCACAGAGCAGGTAAACAGATAGAAAGATTGCAAACCTGCATGTTTTAAATTCAAGACCAGCGCTCTTTCTTTAATACCGGGCTGCCCTTAGTATAATCATCTCTGTGCTCATGTTAAAAAATACAACCCTTTTAAAGTGAGAAGGAGAAACAGCATTGCTCTGTGCTAGAGAGGCATTCTATCTGGTCAAAACAGAAAAGCTTTTATTAAAACACAGTGCACAGCACTTTTTTTTTTCTATATTATCCAGCTGTTTCCAAGCAAAACCCTTTAGTATCTTCATCTAGCATTCAAGTCAGCTTTGATACAACATGTAACATTTAGCCTATCTTGGTGCACACTATTAGAACACACACTTACATGCAACGTGATTAATGACCCCCTCTTCCATCCTCCATATTAATTAGCTATGAAATCATTTGAAATATGTTATGAAGTCACCTCTAGGCATCCAGCCATTTTTTGATGTCTTGCAGCATCTTTCTGCCAAGAGCAATAAAATCTGGAGTTATGTTTTTCTTTCTCACAGTGGACAAGAGAAAATTTATGACATTGTGTCAGAAACGATTGAGAAGGACTTTCCAGCGTGGTTTGGCTCCGTGGCTGGGCACATCAGTAGCCCCGTGGTCATCGTGCCTGCGGTACTCCTGCTTTTGTGAGTACCACACCTGCCAGCTTTGGAGGGACTTCTGGGTGTCTGGCCAACAGGGAACACTGCTTTCCAATAATTTTATAAAACGTTATTAGTTCGTTCAAAAATCACTTAGGCTTTAGAGCGTGATGATCAGAGACTCTGAGTCACACACCAGAGCCACGTGAGGCACTGTGCCTTGGAGACACAGCCACTGGGTGTCAGCGAGGGGCGGGGAGGGAGCACTCCATATCCATAGAGGTGGTTATTGATCCATCAACAGCATTTGGTCAATTACTTTGATCACTAGAATGGGGCTGAATGCCATTATCGTCATCTCATTCTCCAGAAATTTAAATAATCCTGAAAAGGAATTTCACGACTCAGCTAAGTATCTTTGGCTTGTTTTGGTTTAAAAGAAAAAAAGTAAAAGTGGGTGGATCCTGTACTCATAGCTTGATAGACTGCAAAACTTCTCCCCGATTTTCAGGTCTTCCTTATTGCTCTCACCAGTGCAGAATTCCAGGTCAATGAGGGTGCTGTGGAAAGCCAGAAAAAGCAGCCCCTTCCCAGGGCTCACTGGCTTGAGAATTTGCTGTTATATTTTGTCCTTAGTGGAGGGTCAGTGGGTAGCCCGCACCTGGCCTGGGAGTCTCTTATTCCTGCCAACTCCCTGCAGGGAATGTGGTCTGAGAGGTGGAAAAGCGAGTTGCAGTCCACTTACTCTCCGGTGTTATTTTGTCCTAGCATGCTCATCTATTATCTCCAGAGCATCGCACGGTCTCTAAAGCTCAGCAACCAGCAGCTCAAAATGCAGATCCAAAATGCAAGTATTCCACGACCTTTGCTATTATGAATGTGTGTCAACCACATGAATGAGATCTCGCCAGCATGGGAATACAAATGAGGTCACATCTTCAAGGTTCTATGACTCTTGGCCACCCCCTGGTGCAAGGCCACCAATCCCCAGATGTCTAAGGGTTACTTCTAAGAATACCCAAGGATGGATCCACCTTTGTTAGGAAGAAGCCTGCTTCCGGTTTTTCCTCCTCCTTAAGGGGCTTTGCTGCTGCCTCGAGCCCTTCAGTACCCCTCCTGTGACCACACCAAGCCCTTGGTGTGCCGGGTGCCTCTGTGAGTTCTGGCAAACTGCCAAAGGAGAGAAAGGGTCCCTTCCCAATCCTTGTCAACTTGGGCACAACCCAGCAGCACTGTTTGTCCCTAAAGCCTCAGCCCTTTCATATCACTACCTTCTTTCTCCGTGGGGCTCAAAGCCTATCTCTCAGAGCAGTCCGAGGGAGACATACACTCCCAAAACTTCCGTAATTTCTCTCCTCCCCATACCCCAGGTGCTCCCTTAGTGCCCTGAGTCCTCCAGACCCCCAGGAAGGGTCCCCGGACTGGGATGACGCCAGTGAGGCTCCCAAAGCACCATATTTAAGGAGGCTCTGTTAGCATCATGCTGACCCTCTCCTTTCACAACCCTGAAAATAAGTGCCTCCTTAAATCTGGCACCCTAGATGCCTCACTGACCTCACCCCTGCAAAAAAAAAATCCTTTCACTTCTATCAGTTCAAAAAAAAAAACCCATGAATATCAATTCATGCAAAGAAACACAAATTAGCTTCTAATTCAAACTTCATTTGGAGTTACAATGGCCATTTTGGTGGGAAAACACACCTCCAGTGTTGTTGATGTCTATTTTTTTCTTTGTGATTCAGACAAACTATTACAGGCAGAATCTAAGCATGGTCTATTAGCTAAATAAAATATTAGTCCCTAAATAAAACTTCAGCTTTTAGGTATCTACATTTATTCCTTCAAATAACAGGCCCAAGCCCAGAGCACACTGTCCATAGGGGCAATAGCAGTCCAGTCATGGTGCAAAGTAAGAACTAGGGCATATAAAAAAATTAGCTGGGCATAGCGCTGTACGCCTGTGGTCCCAGCTACTCAGGAAGCTGAGTCAGGAGAATTGCTTGAACCCGGGAGGCGGAGGTTACAGTGAGCTGAGATCGTGCCACTGCACTCCAGCCTGGGTGACAGAGTGAGACTCTGTCTCAAAAAAAGAACTAGGGCATGTAAATCTTTCTTTCCTCAGGAATAATATGTTACTGCTTCCTGCTAAATCCAAGACAAACATGCGTATCATTTGCATTTTAGGCAAGATCAGAGGATAAGAAAAAGGTTGCCCAGATGGTAGAAGGTAAGTATTCTTTTTAAATGCAGAGATCTGATGTCTTAGTTAGTGGGCATTTAAAAATAAAGCCATTTAAGGTAGTTTGCGGCATACTATCAATAAAAATTCCTGATAACTTGTGGTTTTTCACAAGTAACTAGGCATGATAAAATAAAATCTAGGGATATAAATATTGCTTTAAATCTTCAATTTTTATATCATATCCAGGCCCATGAATAATACCAAAACGTGTAAAATCAGAAGGAAGTGTTGAAGTAGGAGAGGAAAAGCAGAACATTCATGCGGATGGAAGCCCAAAGAATCTCTTTGTCTGGTTCACTTTTGTGTACTTCTCCGTGGCCCATCTCTTGCTTGCAATGTTCCCTCCCAGGTCCCTTCCCTGAGGTCTGGCCTCCTTAGGTTCTGTCCTATCCCTGCAAAGCAGGGAGAATGGAAGCATGCAGTGTGGAAGTCTGGTATGGCCTAAAGGGAAGAAAGTGGGCAAGGGCAGCTTGAAGGAGATGGATCTGTTTCTCCGGACCGTTAACAAAGTGCTGTGAGCCAGAAGGCTCACTGGGCACCATTAAAATGGCACAGCCTACAGGAATGAGAATGGGACCCAAAAAGGCTCTAGGGGCCAGCTCGCACAGCTGCTGTAATACTTCACTAATTGGAAGGGACCCATTCCTCTCCAGAAAAATGCCTGAGCAAGAGCCCTAAGGCCTAAGGATTATACTTGCTTGCTCCACCAGCTTTTCAGAGAGAGGCCTATAATTGATAATTATTACTGAAAGTGGTTGTGGCTCATGCCATAAAGCGCCTCTGTAATTGTCATCGTTTATTTGCCAATTAAGCATAATTAAACTTAGTTCAGGTCACCTTCAAAAGCCAGAATCCGCGTAGACTGTCTCAGAATAACAATAGCATTGCCCAATGTTCATTTTCCAGCTCAAGACCACATCTTTTTTCAGAATGCATATGAACCGTTTCCAAAGAATCATAATTGTTGTATAAGCTTTATTATCCTCATTGAATAGATGAGGAACTGGAGGCCCAAAGCTGCTAAGTACTTGCTTTTTGCTTCATGGGAAATCAGATGGAGCACTGTAAAGACATATGTTCACTCGGTTCTTCCTATACGTCCAGCTCCAACTTTCAGGGATGAAAGCATTTGAATTACAGAATATTTGTTGCCCACTGGTGAGGTGTATTTGTCAGTGCACTCAATTGTTTGCAGACCAACTCTTGGAAGTCATAAAACTCTTGCAACTCAACCCACCTGAAGGTGTCACCTGCTCAGTGACACTTGTCTTCTCACAAGTCCTCCCTCTCCCTGCAGCCCGGATCCAGACCCAGGAAGAAAGCACCAAGAAGCTTCCAAACGACAGTGATCTTACCAGCCAACTGTCCTCAGCGCACTCGGGCACACCCCAAAATAATGGCAACATGGTCCATTTTGACTCAGAAAGCAGCAAGAGTGGCAGGATAGAGACAGTTGCACAGTCCATGCCCCAGAGCCCCAGGTCAGGGAACAGAGCTCCCAGCTCACCTCTCCCTGGGGTCTCCAAACCCAGGCTACAGCATGAAACTAACAGGTGAGGCTCCACTGCAATACAGAAGAAACCCTGGAATGTGAGAGATGTGATGGCCTCAACAGCTTCAGGAGGCCAACAACAGGGTGGGGGTGTCAGTTTGTCAAACAGGACAAATTCTTCCTCCTAGGCTATCTGCCATTTAACCTGTAAGCAAACCTTCCAGCCAACCTAGGATAAACATTTTTCTAGCCTAAGAAAATAACTGTTTATTTTTTAGTTCCACACTGGCCACATTATTGGCAAGATCTTGCATATTTTAGCTATAGTCTGGTCAAGTTATTGGCAAGACCATTTATGCATTACATAGGGTCAAAGAAAGCAGTAGATCCCTGTTTACTTTAATGGAGGTAGGACCCCTGGAAAGATAAAGGGGATAGACCTGTACTGGCCCAAACTCATATGGAAAATTATATTTGATCTGAATGTAGTACAGTGAAAGCAATATAGATAAAATACAGGGGCTCTCATGTTTTTAAGCTAATGACTAAGCAAAGAACTTGAAGTCTTGTTATATGAGGAGTTGTCTGCATGTCTCTGTGGGGTCTTGACAGGGAGGGAGGATCCAAACACTCCTTGGGAGGCCACTGGGGGGTCAAACCAGAGCCACCATACAGATTCAAGTCTTTATTAGGAAGAACTTTGTTTTTTTTGAGATGGAGTTTTGCTCTTGTTGCCCAGGGCTGGAGAGCAATGGTGCGATCTCGGCTCACTGCAACCTCTACCTCCAGGTTCAAGTAATTCTCCTGCCTCAGCCTCCCAAGTAGCATTACAGGCACCCACCACCACTCCCAGCTAATGTTTTGTATTTTTAGCAGAGATGGGCTTTCACCATGTTGGCCAGGCTGGTCTTGAACTCCTGACCTCAGGTGATCCACCTGACTTGGCCTCCCAAAGTGCTGGCATTACAAGCTTGAGCCACTGCGCCTGGCCAGGGAAGAACTGTCTAATATGTATAACTCCCCTCTACCTGCCAGGGGAAACAGAGAAGTGCTCCAGAAGCCAGACAGCTGTTAAGCAGAGAGGATGAGAATCTATGTTCCTAACATGTGCTTCACAGACACTAGTCCCACTATGTGCCTCTTGACACAAAGAAGACTCCGTGATGAAATACAGTAACACAGCACCCTTCACTCTGCACTCTCCATGGAGACTCATGATGCACATCACTGATATAGGGTTCTGAAAATTCCAGCAGTAAAGCAAACTGGTTAGCCCAGTCCCCTAAATGGCTCTGTGCACACAATCCACAGAATACCCATTAACCATTTGGAACCAGGCTCAGTGAAAATGCTCAGGGAAGTACTCACAGCGGTCAGGTGTGGAGCTCTGAGACCACCAAGGCCACAGTTACTTAACTGCCTCTGTGTTACAGGTATCCGCATGGTCTGCGTGCGAGCACCAGTGATCTTCACAAGAACAGATCGCGCACACCTACGACGCTTACAAAGCACATCGAAGATGTGCACTCAGAACCTCTCTTCCGAAAAGGCTTTCAGCAAATCAACCCTCCTCACCGTGGACCAGGGGCCTCGACTTTGGTGGCACAGGGTCCCAAGTCCCACGCCCCCAGATACCATGTCATTAATGAATGTGACTCTTACAAGAAAAAACATCCAAATGTCTGGCCAGAAAGACATTTCAAGATAGATGCTTCAGGTGACATTGTGGAGCTGTACCCCAGGAACGTAAGACAATATGCATCCCGGGTTCCCCGCCAGCCTCGCTCCCCACAGCTGAGTGAAGAAGAGGAGACGACGCTGAGGAGAGACTGGATCAAACGGTCTCTTCCCCCACGCTCCCTGACGGACCTCCGTGGGGCTCCTCATTTTTATATTGGGGAGAGGTCCGAAAGTCAGACCCTGGCTCCCGAGCACCAGGGGTGGGTGCACTACAAGCCGTGGAAAGACGATTTTGAGGGTCACCTTGACAGGCCCGCCTACGTGCCCCAAACGCCACGCTGGCGGAATTTCCAATACCCACAGCCCCCTCTGAAGCCTAGAGGGAAGCTCAGGTTCGAGCCATCCCTCACGGAATCTGACTCCGTGTCGGCGGCCTCCAGCAGTGACCAGCAGAACAGCGGCGCTGACCAGTACCTGCAGGTCACCCACAGCCAGGGCAGGTTCGCGAGGTCCAGGGGCCAGCCCGGCAGGAGGAAGGCCACGTCGAGGCAGGAGCTGACCACGGATCTGGACGATCTGATTTGTTCACACGTCTAAGCTTCCTCCAGTGTCCGCTTCCCAGAGGTCAGGCCCCTGTTGGAGGCTGGGCCAGCACATGGCATCTCCCTTTCTGGAAAAAGAGGTGAACACGTGTGTGAGAGACCCGAGGGGTAGGGCCGCGGCTGCTGGCTGAGGTCCTGAGGCTGACGGCTACAACCACCTGCTCTACGGCTACTGCTAACAGCCCAATCTATCCGGGTTAGGCGGCACCAAAGTGTGTTACCAGCAGCGAATCATCATGGGTCTGCAGCTACCTCAATCCTTGCCTCCTCAGAAGAAAGAATTTGGCAGAGGAGCACAAGGCAGACGGAGAGAGACAAGATGGAGGACAAGACAGGAGAGACTGAGGCAGGTTTTAGAGCAGGCATGCAAGTTTACTGAAAAGCTTTAGAGCAGGAATGAAAGAACATACACTTGGGAGAGGGCCAAGCGGGCCACTTGAAAGATCGAGTTCACTGTTTGACCTTTGACTTGGGGTATTACACGCTGGCTTTGCTTCCCTGATTCTTCCCTTGGGGTGGGCTGTCCGCAGGCGCAGTAGTGGCCTGCTAGCGCCTGGGAGGGGAGCATGCGCAGTGTGCCTAGTGGCGTTATGCACATGCTCACTTGACGTTCTTCCCTTACCCGTGGAAGGCTCCATATTGTCTTTTAGTGCGCATGCTTGAACCCACTGTCTCAACTCCTGAGATCTTACCCGGAAGCGGCTGACTACCAGTTTCAGGTTTTTTCTATCTGTTGGGAGACTGTCGTTCTCTGGTGCCAGCTGTGACCAATTATTATTTTAGAGAGACAATTAACAGCCACCTGACCATCACCTGATGGTCGCCTGACGTTCCTGGGGGTTGTGTGGTGGCAGGAGCCCCCACTGTCTGCTCATGTCTGTCTGGCTACCCATTGTAACGCCTCCACACATGAGCAGATTGTTTCCGTGGGGCTCTTTGCATCCAGAAGCACATCAGGCCATCATTTCAATGAGACTCAGTGCTTTGCCTCCTTTTGGGTTGACCACAAATCATAGGCAAGCCACAGATCTCATCCTGCCTCCTGAAGCCTCACCTGAGATATCTGAATGAGATCGTGAACTGTTCTCCTTCAACAGACAAAAGTCATCTTCTCTAATAAGCATCCCAAATTAGATGCCCACCCTTAAAGATATTACAATGCTTAGTTTGTAGGAATAATCAGTTTAGTAAAGACAAGAGTAACGACATTTATTGAGAACTTATTTTACTCTACTTCCTGGGCACTACATCTGTATTAATGAGTCAGGACACTGATATTGGAAGTAATGCATGATTTATCTGTAAGGTTTACTGGTTTGCTCAACTGGGAAAAATGAGAATCAAGCCAGCCTTAGGCCCAACTGGAGCCAGGGCATTACAGCATCCTCAGGAATCTCTTTTCACCTCTCTGCTCTATTTCTATGTTTGTTGACCTCTTTTTCTCCTACTGCCAACAGACTTCCTCCTTTTAGTCAGTGAAGAAGGAATTCACAGTCACAGAAAATGCCAGATTTACAGCATCCAGCCAATAAGCCCAGAGGGAAGAACAGTGCTGTCTCTCCTGTGCCCCCGTCCCCTTCACATTATCTTCACCTTTATGGGCTGATGCCCTTGGATCCTTTTACGGGCATTCTGCAGGGTTTGGGCAGCAGTGTGTTCAATCCGCCATGGTTAACCAGGAGCACACCCTGATTCAAATTTCCATAACTCTTTTCAACCTAAATTGTAATTGTGTCTTTTAAATATTTGTCTCCTCCACCAGATTGTGTATCTGGAGCAAGAATGGTGTTGTATTCATTCTGTATCCTCAGTAACTGACTTAGATATTGTATTCGTTTTCTATTACCGCATAACAAATTTAGTAGGCTTAAAAGAATGCAGACTTAGCATCAGTTTCCATGGATCAGGAGTCCAGGCCCAGATTAGGTAGGTCCTGAGCTCAGAGTCTCACCAGGCTATCATCCAGGTGTCCACCAAAGCTGGCATCCCATTATCGTTGGCAGAATTCATTTCTTTGAGGTCCTAAGACCAAGGCCCTCCCCTCCTAGAGGCTGCCCACATTTCCCTGCCACAAGGCCTTCTCTACAACATGGCTGTTTGCATCTTCAAAGCCAGAAAGAGAGTGTTCAGTTTTGAATCTCTTTCCTTCCAGAGAAGGCCTGAACCCACTTTTTAGGAGTCCACCTGATTAGGCCAGGCCCACCCCAATACTCTCTTTTGATTAACTCTAAGTTAACTGAGTGGAGATCTTAATTACATCTTCAAAATCTCTTCACTTTTACTATATCTGGGAGTAAAATCTCATCATATACATGAGTCCCAGCATACTCACGGGAGGGAGATTATATAGGGCATATACACCAGGGAGCAGCAATCTTGGAGGCCGACCATAGATAATAAACGTGTTGAATGTGAATGGGTGAACAAATAAATGAATGAACTGTCCTAATAAGTGATTCACAAACGGCTTGGTCACACAGTTATATTCTAAGATTTATTACCAATTCTAAACAGAAAAAGTCCTGTATAAATACCACCATTTTTAAAGTACACACAGATTAACACCTCTCCTGAAATTTAGGAAAAGGAATGGGCATATTTTCAAATATCTTGCCATGACAAATCCAAGAGGTTGCAGTCTGCTCAAGATTCAGTGCTCCACAATGCCATGGAAGTGTGCTTTTGGGATAGAGGTGCTCATGGAAGTTTCATGATGATGGTCCTCTCTTCCAGGTGCTTGGTCTGGGACTGTGACCTCAAGCTCCCTGGACATTAAAACATATTTTGGAAAAGGCTGGCCTTTCCTCCAGATACCTGTGGGAGCACCGTTGTCTGGGTGGGAGTGGGGAGGTGCTTCTTTAGGACTGAGGACAAACAGGTCCTGAGACATTCCTAAGAAAATTTGAGGTGCCAAACACACATAGGGTTGAAAGCATGAGTATCACTTTCCAATGCACAACACAGCTCACATGCACTCTGGCACTCACTGCTGGATTAGGTCTTTAATTTATACAAGTTTAAAAGACAGAACAGTGCAAAGTCTACTACTGTGACAAGCGTCAATATTCCTACTGTGAGGGTCAACAACTGTCAAGATTGAAATTTTATTTCCATTTAGTCATTTTGTTATTATTAATAACAGAAAATATTAGATACGGTCAAAGCCCACTCTGATCCCCACACAAAGTCTCATTCCCTTCACACTAGCAAGAGTTTGGAGTACATCCATCAATGAACTGTTTATCATTTTATGTATTGTGTGTGTAAGTATATATGTACAAGCATCCATAAACAATATGTAAGCACATCTTAAGTAAACACTATCATACTGCATGTATTATTGCACATATTTATGTTTTTTAGCTCTAGCAAAAAAAAAATAGATCAAACTCATTTATTATAACTGTGGCACAGTATTTCATCATATGAATAAACTACATAATATTGATCCATTTTTTTAAACTGATGGACATTGAAATCATTTCTACTTCTTTGTTGCTGAAAATAAAGTTGCACTAAACATCTTTTATATGTCTGTCTTCATGTATCTTCTTGGCACACACATGTGCCAGTGTTTACTTAGAAGTGAGGATCAGTCCTCCGAAAAGAGAAATCCATAGCTCATAAGAGATGAGCATGTTCGTTTTCACTAGCAGCTCCTTTATTAATCCTCACGAATCCAAAGGTCTGTGCACACTTCCTCCAGATCATGACGGGGCTATTTCCTTATAGCCTTACCAATGCTTTATGGTGTCACACTATATCATTTTTGCCAATCTGATGAAAAAATTATACTCGCTTATTTTAATGAACCTGCATTTGTGATTGTTACCATCTCTCCCTAAGTCAACTGGTCATTTGCATTTCCTCTTCTGTGAACTGATTGCCTATTCAACACCTTTGCTCATTTTTCTGTAGACATCAACTATCATGGCTGTGAAAAGGAGCTCATAAAGCTCCGACAAAAGCACCACATGCTAATCAGTTATCCCTTTCCCTTCCCTGAACTCTGCTGTTGTCTAAGTTGCAGTAACAGAAAGCTACAAACCTACTCTGTGAAAATGCCTTTGCATAGCTGTGGTTTCACAACATTGCTTTGTATTTTAGTAACAGTCCATGGGGGTGTACATTTCTCCCTTTGGTCAAATTATTATTGAGGACATGATCCACAGCATTGTTAAAATCTCTCCTAACAACACCTACATAACAAACTCCTCTCAAGTCTCAGACATCGGACTGTTGTATCCATTAAAGTGAATTCCTTTTGAGAAGAGTAGCTCGGTAAATATCTTAGTAACCTCAGGATGCTTCCTTTAGTCACTCCTTTTGTCTCAGAATTCATTAGTGTCAGGAAATTTAGAGCAAAGTTTTCTGCACATCTCTAAAAGACTAACTTCCTTAGCGGCAAGATCTTGGCTCACTGCAACTTCCACCTCCAGTATTCAAGCCATTCTCCTGCCTCAGCCTCCCTAGTAGCTGGGACTACAGGCGCGCGCCATCATGCCCAGGTAATTTTTGTATTTTTTAGTAGATATGGGGTTTCACCATG
This sequence comes from Cacajao melanocephalus, assembly GCA_963573385.1. Classification (NCBI taxonomy): domain Eukaryota; kingdom Metazoa; phylum Chordata; class Mammalia; order Primates; family Pitheciidae; genus Cacajao; species Cacajao melanocephalus. The sequence continues at coordinate 150,462 of CAUYLG010022115.1, forward strand.
TTGTCCAGGATGGTCTCGATCTCTTGACCTAGTGATCCGCCCGCCTCGGCCTCCCAAAGTGCTGGGATTACAGGCGTGAACCCCCCGCGCCCGGCCTAGAATATTACCTCTAATGCAAATTGCACCCCAGTCCCGCAGGCTGAAAGCCTCGGTGCACTCTGGACAAGAGTCCCCGCTTCTTAAACAAACAGTCGACCTCGTCCGCGACCTGGTCAGGCCCGGTGGGTCTCAGCCGTAGTCCCGGCGCTCCAGAGCCCCTCCCACAGCGGGACAGGAACCAGGCGGATACAGCAGGACCTTACCAGCCGCGCCCACGGCGTCCGAGGCCCGCCCAGGCGCTGACGCCAACTGGAGAGCCTGGCCTGGCAGTCTCCGGTCCTGCCAATCTCAGGGAGGGGCGGGATCCGTCTGAGGGCCTGGACCAATTCGGGAGCGGGGGCGGGGCAGGAGGCGGGACTACGAGCCCCTCAGAGCACGAGCTTCCAGGCTCCCAGGATCCAGCGCGGCCACTCCTGACGCCCGCGACCCCGCAGCCAAACGCAGCTCTCGGCGCCATGGACGCGGCGCTGGCAGCCCAGATGAGCGAGGCTGTGGCCGAGAAGATGCTCCAGTACCGGCGGGACACAGCAGGCTGGAAGATTTGCCGGGAAGGCGTGAGTGAGGAGCTGGGCGGGATGGGGTCGCGGAGACTGCTTGGTGGGGCCCAGGTCCCCAGAAGCCCCCAACCTCCTCTTCTCCCCGTTGTTTTCTGCACCCCAATCCCCTGGACCCGATTGAAAGGGATTCCAATGGGGTTTGTTTCTTTGGAAAAAAAGATTGGGCCTGTTAGGCTCACAATGACTTCAGCTGGTAAGTATCTGTTCCTTTGACTCAGTGACTCGCCCAGGGTCAAAACTGGCTGGTGAACGGTGTTTAGGACTGGAACCCGGAACGCCGGCCTCCAAAGCCTTTACTCTGTTCATTACAGCATGAGCCCCCCTCTTTGTCCATGCCAGAGGGTAGCATGGGAGTAGTTTTGCTTACTTGACACTTCTGACTTTTAACAAGTAGCCCTGGGTTGCTCAAGGAAACAAAATGCATGACGGCTTTTAAGAGAATTTGAAAACCACCCACGGCTCTTGGAATCAGCCAGTTAAGATCATTTTCTTCATTACGTTCTGCTGTGGGGACGGCTTTGCTCAGGATTAGTCCCAGCTTTTCCACCTCTGGGTTGCGCAGCCTTGGAGAGTCGGCTTCTGAGCCCTCTTCTGTAGAACAGGGGACTAAGCCAGGTGACCAGAGAGAGCCCTTCTAGCTCTAAAATTCTATGGTTCTGTGCCTTTTCACAGAATGGAGTTTCAGTTTCCTGGAGGCCATCTGTGGAGTTTCCAGGGAACCTGTAAGTGCATGCCTCGTTCAAAGCTTACCAGAGATGCCGCAGCCTTCCTGGTATCTTTATGGGTTTGCCTCCTAAAATATTCAAATCAACCCTTCAACCCCGTGATCAATTGCCCTCCAGAAAAGTCTTACTGTTTTTAATGAAATCACTTCCAGCAAAGCGTATTCTTGTGAAAATTTACTGTCCATTTCTGAAGGCCCGAAGGGAGGTGGGGCTAATAAGTTTCAGTCCCTTCCCTGCAAGCCTGTCCTAAAGAGCAATGCTTACATACAATCCCAAGATAAACAAATTTATTGATGCTTTGCGGTGTAATTCCTTTTTGTGCTTCAGGTACCGAGGAGAAGGCATTGTATTTGGGACACCAGAGGAGGTGTGGGACTGTGTGAAGCCAGCTGTTGGGGGCCTGCGAGTGAAGTGGGATGAGAATGTGAATGGTTTTGAAATTATCGAAAGCATCACTGATGTAAGTCTTTCCAAGCACGTTACCTCTAGGTAGTGTCTGGGCCCTGCTACAATAACCTCCTCCCATTTCTTCTGGAAGGGTCCATGATACAATAACCACCTCCCACTTCTTCTGGAAGGGTCCATGATACCTTTCGGCGAGGAGGTGTGTCCTGAAAAGGCAGGCCGCCCACTGCTTACAGCATTGGAGAACTGCCTTGGCCCAGGTGCAGGTGAGAAACCTGATGACTCAGAGAAGCCGTAAACAGAGCCAAAATGAGACGACAGCAGCAGCGAATGAAGATGTGTAGAGTACACATGGGCTCTGAGTATACTGAGGTGGTGTCTGGATTCAGCCTGTCAGCTCTTGTTTGAAATGCTGCCCCTTGATGGCGACCTAACAATGAATTGAGAGAGCCCTGGTGGAGGAGTCAGGATTCTTTGCCAGCTGGGGGTTGTGCTAGGTGGCAGTTTCTGGATTACAGTTTCTTCACTGGCAAAATGTGTGTCAGCTGGACTAGCACTGTCCAGCAGAACTTTCTGATGGTGGCCACAGAGCATTTGAAGGTGGCTAGTTTAAGGACATGAATTGTTTTATTTAATTTAATTAGACTAAATGTAGATGTAAATAGCCATGTGGAGCTGTCAGCTACTGTATTAGACAGCATGGATCTAAATGAGCCTGCCCTAGTGTTGTCCTCTGTAGCTTTAAGATCCCCACCTCATTTTGATTACGGAAGTTCATATAAAAAGTCATAGCCGAAACTAATGAGAAAGTTGCCTTGGGGAAAAGTTGCTGACCTGTTCAGTTTGAATGGTGTCTTGATTTTGACATCTGTGGACTAGCACCCTCTGGGCTGTTTACAGAGATGGTGTTGTGAAACCCCATGCAACTGACGAACCCAAATCTGAATCTGTAAGAGCCAGGTGTTCTTACCCTTGACCAAGAATTCACATTTCAGTTCATTCCCAGTTGATTATCCCAGGAGTTTATGTCACTGTTTCCTGAAGTCACATATCTCTGGGGTATCACAGGTGAGTTTAGGTCCTTAATAGTCAAAGCTGACATTGAATCACTTAGTAAGGAGACTTCAGTGTTTCAGTCCTTCTTTAATCTCTCTGATAAAGGGGAGAGTCTCAGGTGCTGACATTCCTTTATCACCTGATTAGCACTTGCTAATCTCGTTTATATGAAATAGGCAGCTGGCCTCAGGCTCAAAATTAGAATCTAATAATCATTGTGTAGATATTTTGCAGCCGCCTTTAATTTATGGCAGGTGATACTTTTTTTTTCATTTCTGTAAATAGCTTCATGTTAAAACCAACTTATCTATAAGTTGTAAAAAGCCCATTTGGCAAACAATATTAAGTGAACAGCGGGATAGGTGAGAGAGTAACAAAAAAGAAGGTGGTATGCAAATAATTATACACAAATGATTGAAGTTGAGGAAATGCGGGTTAATGCCCTTAAAAACGCAGTAACAAGACTGTACACAGAACTTTCTGCTTTAGGTTAAAAATGGCTATATCTTTTTTTTTTTTTTTTTTTTGAGACAGTCTTACTCTTGTTGCCCAGGCTGGAGTGCAGTGTGTGATCTCGGCTCACCGCAACCTCCGCCTTCTGGGTTCAAGAGATTCTCCTGCCTCAGCCTCCTGAGTAGCTGGGACTACAGGTGCCCACCACCGCACCTGGCTAATTTTTTTTGTGTGTGTTTTGTATTTTTAGTAGAGCTGGGGTTTCCCCATGCTGGCCAGACTGGTCTCGAACTCCTGACCTCAGGTGATCTGCCCACCTCGGCCTCCCAAAGTGCTGGGATTACAGGCGTGAGCCACCGCACTGGGTCAAATGGCTACATCTTTCTTAGCATGTTTACACTTGTCTCATGCAGTGGCTGGTGGGTCATGAGAGAGAATGAAAGACTAGAAAGTAAGATGATACCTGAGCTGCCATAGTAATGATTAAATGATAAGCACTGTCATTTACGGAGTCCTTATACTGTGTTCCAAGTTTGGAGCCCTGCAACTGAAACCCTGAAGGAAGGAAACAGTTTGGCAGGTAAAAAGCTGTACCAGATGTGCCCAGGCTCGCAAGGTAACGCGTGCCAGAGCAGGAGTTGAGAGCCAGCTGGTGACCAGCTCTCTAGACTCCCATGCTTGGAGGTGCCACCTCTGCCTTCACCCCAGCTTTATTTCTGGGTCCCTGTGACCCGGTCCCTCAGAGGCTCCACAAGACAAGTGATACAGTTTCATAATTGTTACTTTGCAGCCTGTTACTTTGCAGCCACTCCGTGTTCCCCGGGTTGGCAGGACCACAGAGAACTGGGTGTTCACCTGTGCTGAATTCTACTTTAGCGCCAGTTACGCTTGCCTTTTTCATCAATTTGCCTGTGTGGTTGGGTCAGTGAAGCTGGTAGGCTCTCCTTCCTTCTCTGGGCACCCTGATTTGTCTCTAGGGGAAGCATACCTGTTCATTGTGTGGGGCTGCTGCACTAGACGACACAGGACCCTTAGCCCCTGGCAGCTACTTCCCTGAAGCCTGGGCCAGCAGCAGCCCCATGTACTTGCCTGACTTCAGTTATCCCCTGGTATGAGGGTCTTCACCCTTTTTGCTTACATACTTTGACAGATTTTTGAGAAATTATACATCATCCTTACACATCCAGTTGACATTTATTAATAACATTTAGTTGACAATTAAATTTTCATAAGTTGCAAAGCGTGTCATTTTTAACATGCAGTAAATCTCAGTTTTGAACAAAGCAAAACTGTTTTTGTAGATGTATCTAAATAATATATACATTTTAATTTACTGTTATCCATTTTTAAAATACAGAAGCAACATTTTTTAAACATCAGAAATTGTGTATAACTTTTTCTGGAACTCAAATTTCCATGTAGCCCTCTGAATTTCATCCTTATATAATACATGTTTATTCTTGGAAGTCATCTTGCATCATAAATATGCATAGAGTTGGACATTTTTTAAATTATGTATTTCCTGTAATCAGACTAATTATCTTCTTAAAAATCTGGACTGAGGTATGAGTGTAATTCGTTTAACATGATTATATTATAAATTCTGATAAGGAACTATTAACTGTGAAAAGTAAAACATTTTGCGTCTCTGGATAAGAGGAATGGGAGCTCTTTTTTCTAGTTAACTCATAAGTCCATGAAAAGATAGAACTTTTCAATAGACAGCTGCAAAGTAGAGGGGAAGCACAGGACTGGTGAGCTCAGGTTTACAAAAAAGCGGAGAATTGCCAAGTGGTAGTTTTAGCGAAACAATGGAAATTTGGAGAAAGGGCTCTTTGGAGATTGACATTTCTCAGCATGATTTTGGCAACTCCCAAATATCCTAATTATAAAATAGATAGATGGTAGATAGCTAGGTGGATGGATGGGTAGGACACAGGGCCGTGCCATTAGTGTGTTGCATTTATGACATGTGCTGCGGCTGTCTTCAAAATTTCTTTCCAAAGTCGTCCTCACCTTGGTTTCCAGACACTGTATCTCAGGAGTGATGCATCTGGGGACAGTCATCGGGTGGAAGCAGTATAATTTTTTTTTTCAAATTTTTCATCACTTCTACCATTACTGTTACAAAATATCAGAATATAGAAATGGCAAAATTGCCTTGTTTCTAACACCAGGTTTTGGAATATGCTTAAGAAAGGGGAAAACGTGAAATTCTAACACCACAGTGTAGTGCCTTGATTAAATATTGCAGCCAGCACTCCTGATTGTCCCTTTGCCACCCTGGAGGATTTTATGCGGTGGGACAATTCATGATAGTATGATTCTGGATGAATGGGGCTGTGCTGTGCTTTTCTTTAAGTGGGAAAGGAGCCCTGCATGCAGGTGCAGCCTGTTCTCAGGCAGGTCACTGGGGGATGAAGGAAATATGCGGTAGAGTCATCTGGAAATTCATTCCCATTGCACCCATTGAAAAGTGCTCAAGGGCCCCCAGGGATCTCATGCTCACTTGAAGATGAATTTCCTGAGGCCAAAAGTGTCCCTGCTGAAAGGTTTCTCAGCAACACATGGTGCCCCAAGTCTTAATACCTGCGGGGAAAGACAAAGAGGTGGAGATCTTTACCAGTCCCTCTCACCTACCCCGAGACCTCCCCCCAGGACCGTTCCATCGCAGGCCTGGCTTGTACTTCTCCACTGTGACCTCGAGAGGGCCTGGCCCCCACTCTCCTGCAGGATGGGATGAATGGGAGAAAGCCCAGCATCCTTGGTTTATAAAATGGGAGTGTGGACTGCTGGGGTATGCTGACAGTCCTGGTACCTTTCCTAGACCTTGAGAGGGTGGGGTGAGAGTTAGGAGAAGATGTCTGGCCAGCAGTCACAGCTGCATGCTCCTTACTGTTTATAGTGCCTGTACTACTGACAGTGACAGTGCCTACTGTCAGTCCTGGTACCTTTCCCAGACCTTGAGGGGGTGGGTTGGGAGTTGGAAGAGATGTCTGGCCAGTAGTCACAGCTGCATGCTTCTCTGGTTTGGCAGACCCTGTGCGTAAGCAGAACTTCCACCCCCTCGGCTGCCATGAAGCTCATTTCTCCCAGAGACTTTGTGGACTTGGTGCTAATCAAGAGATATGAGGATGGGACCATCAGTTCCAATGGTGAGTGATGCCCGGAGGAGCTGCCACGCCTTCCCGCAATGCTGGGTTTTTTCTTCTGCACCCTTCAGTTCCTCAAGGAAAGCCAAGCAACCAGAAATCACTGGAAACTCACACTTGAGTCCCCTGCCTCGCCTGGTCGGGTTTGGGAAGATTGAGGGCCATGGGGGTCTGAGGCAAGACGGTCCCCATGCCGTAATTCTATTAAGTCACGCTTTTGCCAGTGCCCCATTTTATTTCTGCTGATGCTCACAGTGTGTGCTGCAGACATGTGGCTGAGTTGGATGGCAAAAAACCTGTGTGCAGAATCTAGGGCTGTGTCATCTTGAGGGTCTTGGTGCTGTCTACTCCCTTAACGCCCAGCGAGGGCCAGAGCTCCTGCTTCTGCACAGCCCCTGCTGTTCCTCCAATCCTTCTACGTGAGAGAGTTGGTGGATGCATCCATGCCTCTTCTGGCTGAGATCTAAGAGAGGCACCTGCCTCCTCCCACTCTCAGACCTTGTGTTCTAGAATGTTCTTTTCTCTGACATTCTCGGCAAACTTGGGAAAGCTGTGTGCATGTTTATGTGTGAAAGTGTATGAATATGTGTGAGTGCAAGTGTGTGTGTGCATGTGTGAATTTGTGTACACGTATGTGAGAGTGTATTTGCGTGAGTGTAAAGGACAGTAGGGTGGGAGTAGGGGGAACTTGAGCCAAGAGCCAGGAGTCCCTCATGGACTCCCGGGCTGCAGGGAATCGGGTCTGTGTGCTCTATGGCACCCGAGGGGCAGTGTCCCGTCTGAAGTTGTAACTCACCGTCTGCACTGTCTTCCAGCCAGCCATGTGGAACATCCGTTATGCCCCCCGAAGCCAGGTTTTGTGAGAGGATTTAACCACCCTTGTGGTTGCTTCTGTGAACCTCTTCCAGGGTAAGAATAATTTCCTGCATTGAGGTACATGGCTCAGATCTGACAGTGGCTTCCCTGTGGACCTTCTGTGAAAAGGGGCACTTTGATCACAATTCATAAGAAAAATGCCTTACAGCTCTTTAGATTGTGACAATACAAAATGCTTTGACACACATCTGTGACATCATACACGAAAGTACCTGGTACACAGGAAAGAATTAGGGAGGCGTTACTCTTATTGTTTTTGATGCAGGAAATTTTCCCCGCAGCCTCCAGCTTAGGCCAATGTCATGGTCCATTTAGCAAATGAGGACACTGAGCTTTGGGGAGGTTAAGTGATGTGTGTGGAGTCAAAGGCTAGGAGGTGGGCAGGGCAGGGCCTGTGCTCTGAGACCTCCCTGACTACCCCCAGCCAGCCAGGAGCAGCTTTGAGGGTAGCTGTCCCCACCCCACATTGCACACAGCGATCGTTTCTCCTCAGTGACAAATGTGGTGGAGCTCGGGCCTAATGGGCAGTGCTGAGACCACACTGTAATCAGCCTCAGAATCAAGCCCAGGCACCCTCTGTTCCCATTTTGCCACAGGTCATGGTCAGGCTCTTACCAGGAACTTTCCATGTAATGAATTACCTGGAGGTTTCTAGTTTATCCTGCAAGTTGACAGCAAAATAAATTGCGCCTCGCAGGTGTGTCCCAGTGTTCCCTGCAGTCTCCGTACAGATGCCTGGAGGGAAGGGGTCTCGGCCTCTACCACTTCGTCCCAGGAGGTTTACCTTGGTGCTATGGGATTTTACCAAGCCCAGACCTAGCACGGTTATGTTACCCTCTTTGCGAAGCTGGCTTTTGAAACATCATGTGAAGTATCTTCTTAGACGTTTGAAAATAGCATAGCCGCGCTCGGTTTCAGTCTCCCCAGTAGAGAGGTGCCCTGGATCCCTGCCCTGAGCGTATTTCCTTGTCCTCTCCTTCCTGGTACTCAGAAGCTAAGATTCACCTTTCAGTGGTGCCGTGTCTGACAGAGAGGAATTTTCAGAATAAGAGGCAGAGCCCTTTCTTCTCAGGGGCTGAATCCCATTGCTGTCTTCTTTTGGGTGGAATCCCTCATGCCAGGTAGCAAAGGTATCACATGGATTTTTTTTTTTTTTTTTGAGACAGAGTTTTACCGTCACCCAGGCTGGAGTGCAGTGGCGTAATCTCAACTCACTGCAACCTCTGCCTCCCAGGCTTAAGCAATTCTCCTGCCTCAGCCACCCAAGTAGCTGGGATTACAGGTACCTGCCACCATACCTGGCTAATTTTTTGTATGTTTAGTAGAGACAGGGTTTCACCATGTTGGCCAGGCTGGTCTCAAAGTCCTGACCTCAAATGATCCCCCACCTTGGCCTCCCAAAGTCCTGTGATTACAGGCGTGAGCCACCCTGCCTGGCCTGATTGCATGGATTTTGCTGATAGGGTGGTTGGGGTCCTACACAACCCTACCAATGTGAGGGTTTTAACGCAAGTGTTGACTCTTCCAACTCCTGTCCACTTGATGAAAAACATCGTGTGTTCTCAGTAAAGCTTCCTTCCAGAGCCTGCTGCGTACAGTCATTCTCATGAGGCTGTCGATCTGAAATCTGTGACAATGATGATTCAGTCTTATTCTGTGAAGATGGGCCTGTTCTGCACACTGGATTTAGCTGACAATCACAGCAGCAGCAGCAGCAAACACTTAAACAGCACTACTGTGTGTCAGCCACTATTCTAAGCACTTTATATAAATTAACTATTTTTGTAACAACCCTAAGGCCTTGTTATGATCCTCATTTTTAAGGTAAGAATGGTGAGTGCACAGAGAGGTTTAGTAACTTACTCAAGGTCACATAGCCAGCAAGTAAGAGACCACAGTCTAAGTCTGGCCATCTGGCTCCAGAATCTAGGCTCTTAACCCAGATATTGATGTCTCAACAGCTAGAGTGTCTGCCCTCTTGGAGCTGAGATTCCAATGAAAGCAGGAGGAGACAGACAAAACACACATTTAAGTAGTTCTATCTCATGGATGCTCTGTTAAGTATCAGATGTTAAGTGCCTTGGAGAAAACTGAAGCCAGATAAAGGTGCCAGGGAAAGGTGTGAGTCGGTCATCTAGGGGGTTTTGCTAATAACACCTTTGAGCAAAGCACAAATGCAGGGAGTCTTGGGCCTGTTGGTGAAGTGAGCATGGCAGGGAGATGAGCAGATGCAAAGTCCCAGAAGTGGGAGCAGGAGCCGGAGCAAGAGCAGGGACTTTAAGGAACAGCACAGAGGGAGGTGATGTGTTAGCAAGGGGTACGGCTGCGGCATTCGGCCTTTGAGCACTTTCTTCTGAATAAAATGGGAAGCCACGGCGGAGGCCTGAGCACGGCATCCTCTGACTTTGGTATTAACTGCAGTGATGCATCTAGAGTGGAAGAGGCTGTGAGCAGGGAAAGAAGAGGACTCATGGAGGGGGGGTGGGGAGAGGTGGTATTGGTGGTATTGAGGCCAGAGGTGGTGGTGGCTGCACTCTGAGTGTCTGCAGTGGGTGGGGGAGAGGTGTTCTCAAGGTGGAGGAGCCTGTATTCATGGTCGAAGCAGCATGACTGTCACTTACGGAGCACGTGCTGTGTGCACAGAGGGTGCTAAGTGCACTTCACGCCTCCTCATTAAATCCTTCTGGCAGCCGTAGTGGCTGCCTTCATCCCAGCGTCCTCTGCAGGGAGACTGAGTGACCGACAGCTCCTCTGTGCCCTCTTTTGCCCTTTCTGTTGTTGTCACATAATGGTGTGCATGCAAGAGCCACCACTCCCCAAGGCCACTGTGATGAAGAGAGTTTGTCCCATCCCATGCAGCCTCTCACATGTTCCACCCACCACAAAGCCCAGTCCCCACCCGGAGGGAAACATGCCCACGGAGTCTCAGTTCTCACTCACCTGTTGATGTTTCCAAAGAGGATGCTGCTGAGAGGTGACGGGGGCTGGAGGAGGAGCAGGGAGGAAGAGAAGGCCCTAGCAAAGGTGGATGGGCGGGGTTTGGTGGGTGACGGAGAAGGTAGAGTGCAGATGATCTGAGGCTCTAAGAAGGAAGTCCCTGTCCCCTGGAGTTCACCCTCTTTGGGGAAGCAGGGCACGAGCAGAGGAGAAAAGCCACAGCCTGGAGGAGCACACGCTCTTGCGCCTTGTGGATCTGCTGGCCCCAACCTGCTCCAGCCTTGGTTGTCCTTCTGTATGACTTGGGGAATAGGATTCTTTTTTTTTTTTTTGAGATGCAATTTTGCTTTTGTGAGTAGGCCAGAGGGCAATGATGGGATCTGGGCTCACTGCAACCTCCGCCTCCCAGGTTCAAGCAAGTCTCCTGCCTCACCCTCCCGAGTAGCTGGGATTAGAGGCCCCGGCCACCATGCCTCGCTAATTTTTATATGTTTAGTAGAGATGGGCTTTCACCATGTTACCCAGGCTGTTCTCTAACTCCTGACCTCAGGTGATCTACCTGCCTCCACCTCCCAAAGTACTGGGATTACAGGCGTGAGCCACCGTACTCCACCCTGGAGAGTGGGATTCTAAAAGGTCTCTGATTCCAAACCTGTAGCCTGCATGATGTCAGAAAACTGATGGGCAGGCACAGTGCTACCTGGGGTTCCTGATGAGGCGGAGGCTGTGGACAGTTGAGATGCGCAGGCACAGTGCTACCTGGGGTTCTTGGTGAGGCGGAGGCTGAGGATGGTTGAGATGGTCAAGCACAATGCTACCTGGGGTCCCTGGTGAGGCTGAGGCTGTGGACAGCTGCATTTCTGATGGGGAGGCACAGTGTTACCTGGGGTCCCCAGTGACGCTGAGGCTGTGAACAGTTGAGATGGGCAGGCGCAGTGCTACCTGGGATTCCTTGTGAGGCAGAAGCTGTGGATACTTGCATTTCTGATGGGCAGGCACAGTGCTACCTGGGGTTCCTGTTCAGGCTGAGGCTTTGAACAGTTGAGATGGGCCAGCATAGTGCTACCTGTGGTTCCTGGTGAGGCTCAGGCTGTGGACTGCTGCATTTCTAATGGGCAGGCACAGCACTACCTGGGGTTCCTGGTGAGGCTTAGCCTGTGGACAGTTGAGATGGGCAGGCACAGCGCTACCTGGGGTTCCTGGTGAGGTTGAGGCTGTGGACAGTTGCATTTCTGATGGGCAGGCACAATGCTAACTGGGGTCCCTGGTGAGGCTCACGCTGTGGACAGTTGAGATGGGCAGGCACACTGCTACCTGGGTTTCCTGGTGAGGCTGAGGCTATGGATAGTTTCATTTCTGATGGCCAAGTACAGTGCTACCTAAGGTTAATGGTGAGAGTGAGGCTGTGGATAGTTGAGATGGGCAGGCACAGTGCTACCTGGGGTTCCAGGTGAGGCTCAGGCTGTGGGCAGCTGCATATGTGATGGGCAGGCACAGTGCTACCTGGGGTCCATGGTGAGGCTTAGGCTGTGGACAGTTGAGATGGGCAGGCACAGTGTTACCTGGGGTTCGTGGTGAGGCTGACGCTGTGGACAGCTGCGTTTCTGATAGACAGGCACAGCGCTACCAGTGGTTGCTAGTGAGGGTGAGACTGTGGACAGTTGAGATCAGCAGACATAGTGGTACCTGGGTTTCCTCGTGAGGTGAGGCTGTGGACTGTTGAGATGGGCAGGCCCAGGACCACCTGGGGTCCCTGGTGAGGCTGAGGCTGTGGACAGTTGCATTTCTAATGGGCAGGCACAGTGCTACCTGGGGTTCCTGGTGAGGCTGAGACAGTGGACAGTTGAGATGGGCAGACACAGTGCTAACTGGGGTTCCTGGTGAGGCTCAGGCTGTGGATATCTGCATTTCTGATGGGGAGGCACAGCGCTACCTGGCTTCCTGGTGAGGCTGAGACTGTGAAGAGCTGCATTTCTGATGAGCAGGCACAGTGCTAACTGGGGTCTCTGGTGAGGCTGATGCTGTGGACAGTTGAAATGAGCAGGCACAGTGCTACCTGGAGTTTCTGGTGAGGGTGAGACTGTGGACAGGTGAGATGGGCCGGCACAGCGCTACCTGGGGTCGCTGTTTAGGCCGAGTCTTTGGACAGTTGAGATGGGCAGGCACAGCGCTACCTGAGGTTCCTGGTTAGGCTGTGGCTCTGGACAATTGCATATCTGATGGGCAGGCACAGCGTTACCTGGGCTTCCTCGTAAGGCTGAGGCTCTGGACAGTTGCATTTCTGATGGGTAGACACAGCGCTACTTGGGGTTCCTGGTGAGGCTCAGGCTCTGGACAGCTGTATTTCTGATGGTAGACACAATGCTAGCTGGGGTTCCTGGTGAGGCTGAGGCTGTGGACAGTTTAGATCGGCAGGCACAGTGCTATGTGGGATTCCTGGTAAGGGTGAGGGTGTGGACAGTTGCATTTCTGATCGGCAGGCACAGTGCTACCTGGGGTTCCTTTTGAGGCTAAGGCTGTGGACAGCTGCATTTGTGATGGGTAGGCACAGCGATACCTGGGGTTCCTCGTGAGGCTCCAGCTGTGGACAGTTGCATTTCTGATGGGCAGGCACAGTGCTACCTGGGATTCCTTTTGAGGCTGAGCCTGTGGACAGCTGCATTTCTGTTGGGCAGGCACAGTGCTACCTGGGGTCCCTGATGAGGCTGAGGCTGTGGACAGTTGAGATGGGCAGGCACAGTGCTACCTGGGGTTCCTTGTGAGGCTGTGGCTATGGACAGTTGAGATGGACAGGAACACTGCTACTTGGGGGTCCTGGTGAGGCTGAGACTGTGGACAGTTGAGATGGGCAGGCACAGTGCTACCTGGGGTCCCTGGTGAGGCTTAGGTTGTGGACAGTTGCATTTCTGATGTGTAGGCACAGCTCTACCTGGCTTCCTGGTGCGGCTGAGGCTGTGGACAGCTGGAATTCTGATGGGCAGGCACAGCTCTGCCTGGCTTCCTCATGTGGCTGAGGCTGTGGACAGCTGCAATTCTGATGGGCAGTCACAGTGCTACCTGGAGTCCCTGGTGAGGCTGAGGCTGTGGACAGCTGCATTTCTGATGGGCAGGCACAGCGCTCCCTGGGGTCCTTGGTGAGGCTGAGGCTGAGGCTGAGGCTGTGGACAGTTGAGATGGGCAGGCACAGTGCTACCTGGGGTTCCTGGTGAGCCTGAGGCTGTGGACAGTTGCATTTCTGATGCACAGGCACAGTGGTGCTTGGGGTTCCTGATGAGGCTCAGTCTGTGGACCGCTGCATTTCTGATGGGCAGACACAGTGCTACTTGGGGTCCCTGGTGAGGCTGAGACCGTGGATAGTCAGATGGTCAGGCACAGTGCTACCTAGGGTTCCTGGTGAGGCTGAGTCTGTGTACAGTTGAGATAGGCAGGCACAGTGCTTCCTGGGGTTCCAGGTAAGGCTCAGGCTGTGGACAGCTGCATATGTGATGGGCAAGCACATCGCTACCTGGGTATCCTGGTGATGCTGAGGCTGTGGACCGCTGCATTTCTGATGGGCAGTTGTAGTGCTACCTGGGGTTCCTGGTGAGGCTGAGAGAGTGGACAGTTGAGATGGGCAGGCACAGTGCTACCTGCGGTCCCTGGTGAGGCTTAGACTGTGGACAGCTGCATTTCTGATGGGCAGGCACACCGCTACCTGGGGTTCCTTGTGAGGCTGAGTGTTTGGGAGGTTGCATTTCTGATGGGCAGGTACAGTCCTACCTGGGGTCCCTGATGAGGCTGAGGCTGTGGACAGTTGAGATGGGCAGGCACAGTGCTACCTGGGGTCCCAGGTGACCCTAAGGATGTGGACAGTTGAGCTGGGCAAGCACAGTGCTACCTGGGGTTCCAGGTGAGTCTCAGGCTATGGACAGTTGAAATGGGCAGGAACAATGCTACTTGGGGTTTCTGGTGAGGCTGAGACTGTGGACAGTTCAGATGGGCAGGCACAGTGCTACCTGTGGTTCCCGGTGAGGCTGAGGCTGTGGACAGTTGAGCTGGACAGGCACAGTGGTATCTGGGGTCCCTGGTGAGGCTGAGGCAGTGAACAGTTGATATGGGCAGGCACAGCGCTACCTGGGGTTCCTGGTGAGGCTGAGTATTTGGAAGGTTGCATTTCTGATGGGCAGGCACAGCGCTACCTGGGGTTCCTGGTGAGGCTGAGTATTTGGAAGGTTGCATTTCTGATGGGCAGGCACAGCGCTACCTGGGGTTCCTGGTGAGGCTGAGGTTGTGGACCATAGCATTTCTGATGGGCGGGCACAGTGCTACCTGGGGTCCCTCATAAGGCTGAGGCTGTGGACAGTAGAGATGAGCAGGCACAGTGCTACCTGGGGTTCCTGGTGAGGCTGAGGTTGTGGACAGTTTCATTTCTGATGGCCAGCTACAGTGCTACCTAAGGTTACTGGTGAGAGTAAGGATGTGGATAGTTGAGATGGGCAGGCCCAGTGATACCTGGGGTTCTTGGTGAGGCTCAGGCTGCGGACAGCTGCATATGTGATGGGCAAGCACAGCACTCCCTGGGGTCCTTGGTGAGGCTGAGGCTGTGGACAGTTGAGATGGGCAGGCACAGTGCTACCTGGGCTTCCTGGTGAGACTGAGGCTATGGACAGTTGAGATGGGCAGGTGCAGCACTACCTGGGGTTCCTGGTGAGGCTCAGGCTGTGGACAGTTGCATTTCTGATAGGCAGGCACAATGCAACCTGGGGTCCCTAGTGAGGCTGAGGCTGTGGACAGTTGAAATCGGCAGGCACGGTGGTACCTGTGGTTCCTGGTGAGGCTGTGACTGGACAGTTCAGATGGGTAGACACAGTGCTACCTAGGGTCCCTGGTCAGGCTGAGGCTTTGGACAGTTGAGATTAGCCAGCAAAGTGCTACATGCGGTTCCTGGAGAGGCTGAGGCTGTGGACCGCTGCATTTCTGATGGGCAGGTGTAGTGCTACCTGGGGTCCCTGGTGAGGCTTAGCCTGTGGACAGTTGAGATGGGCAGGCACAGTGCTACCTGCGGTCCCTGGTGAGGCTTAGACTGTGGACAGCTGCATTTCTGATGGGCAGGCACACTGCTACCTGGGGTTCCTTGTGAGGCTGAGTGTTTGGGAGGTTGCATTTCTGATGGGCAGGCACAGTTCTACCTGGGGTCCCTGATGAGGCTGAGGCTGTGGACAGTTGAGATGGGCAGGCACAGTGCTACCTGGGTTCCCGGGTGACCCTGAGGATGTGGACAGTTAGATGGGCAGGCACAGTGGTATGTGGGATTCCTGGTGAGGGTGAGGCTGTGTACAGTTGCATTTCTGATAGGCGGGCACAGCGCTACCTGTGGTTCCTCGTGAGGCTGTGGCTGTGGATAGTTGAGATGGGTGGGCACAGTGCTACCTGTAGTTTCTGGTGAGGCTGAGGCTGTGGACAGTTACATTTCTGATGGGCAGGCGCAGCGCTACCTGGGGTCCCTGGTGAGGCTGTGACTGTGGACAGTTGAGATGGGCAGGCACAGCACTACCTGGGGTTCATGGTGAGTCTGAGGCTCTGGACAGTTGCATTTCTGATGGGCAGGCACAGCATTACCTGGGGTTCCTGGTAAGGCTGAGGCTCTGGACAGTTGCATTTCTGATGGGTAGACACAGTGCTACTTGGGGTTCCTGGTGAGGCTCAGGCTCTGGACAGCTGTATTTCTGATGGGTAGACACAGTGCTAGCTGGCGTTCCTGGTGAGGATGAGGCTGTGGACAATTGCATTTCTGATGGGCAGGCACAGCGCTACGTGGGGTTCCTGGTGAGGGTGAGGCTATGGACAGTTGCATTCAAATAAAGTGCCAAATGTGTTCCATAGAGCCCATACCACCTTGTGGTCCTGGCCTTTGAGAAGTTTGTCACAGCGAAGATCGTTTCATGTTCCTCCCAAGTTGTGTTCCATCTCCACCTTGTGTGCCCCTTTGATTCTGGACTTCCAGTTAGAGTCTGTGACACCTGCTGTCCTCTGAGCTTCTGCCACCCCCGTCCAAAGTCCCTTCATAGGTGCTCAAATTCTTCACCACTTCTCTAAGTAGCATTTTCAAAGTTTTGGTCTAAGGCTTCATTTTACCTTAAATATATTTGAGGGCTTCATAGGGCCTTTGTTCATGGGGGTTATTGAAAGTGTAACTGGGAAATTTGAGAAATGTTTAAAATATTTTTACATTAAAATGCACTGCATATTAACATAAGTAACATTTTTATTTAAAATATTTTTTAAAGGAAGAAGCATTGTCAAAAGAGTGGCACTGCTTTTGCGTTTTTGCCCATCTGTTTCATGTCAGGCTTAACAGAAGCTCACAGTTGCTTCTGCGTTCTGTTGCAGTATCACACATCAGTAACCTCCGGAAACTCCACTTTATGTATGTGAGAGAAGGCAAATCGCATGTTGTTACGAAAATAGTATTCACTTTGCAGACCCCTCGAAAGGGTCGCAGGAGCCCCTGGGAGGCTGCACACCGTAAACGGTGAAGGGCAGCGGCTGCTCATTCCTCTCAGGGCCTGGCACAGCGCAAGTTCTCCCACAGCGTTTGCTGAGTGAGTCTAAGTTTTGGCGGTGGGAGTAGGGACTCCTCCTTCCCTGGAGGCCTGTAGGGGCTGTGGAATGCATCCCCGAGAGGATGTTTCCATCCTGAAAATGAGCAGATCCAGAGAGGACCCCTGGGTGGCGGGCACAGCGAAGGCTGAGACGCGATCCCTGTATGATGGCCATTCCACCGGGCTGGGCTTGGCTTGCCTGCCTGGCGCTCGTCCCAGGACCTCTGTTGCAGCTCATTAACACAGCTCTGCTGTTGCTTTCACAGGGAACCCACCAAGACCCACCTGGTCACATTCTTCCATACTGACCTCAGT
Source organism: Cacajao melanocephalus (assembly GCA_963573385.1). Lineage (NCBI taxonomy): Eukaryota > Metazoa > Chordata > Mammalia > Primates > Pitheciidae > Cacajao > Cacajao melanocephalus. The sequence continues at coordinate 167,618 of CAUYLG010022115.1, forward strand.
GGCTACCTCCCCCTGAACGTGGTGGAATCCTTCTTCCCCCGCAGTATGACCCGCTTTTATGCCAACCTTCAGAAAGCAGTGAAGCAATTCCATGACTAACATGATTGTTACTTGTTGGCAAAGAACTCCCGTGACTCATTGAGGAACTCCAGCTATTGGGATACCAGGGAGCCTGTGAGCACCCGAAGGCCTGTGTTTACTCTTTGGAACAAGCTGATTGACTGCGCTTCTCTGAGAATGCCAACCAGAGGCAGCAGCCCACCCTTCCTGCCTCCTGCCCCCTGCCCCACTCAGGGTTGGCATGTGATGAGCCATTCATGTGCTCCAAACTCCATCTGCTGGTTGTCCAAATGTGCCTCTCCTGGCAGGGTGGACCCATGCTTCTGGCCATCTGACCAGGGCTTGGCTTGGACACCACGTGAGGCACTCTGGCCCCAAGCCTTCCTGTGCCTGTCACTCTCGGAGGCCACGTTTCCCTGACTGTCATAGAGAATCATCATTGCCATTGAAAACTAGGCCCTGTTGCCTTTTAAGCATCTACCGCTCCCTCAGTCCTGGGCTGCAGGACTATATCAGAAAAAAACATATTTTTCTGATATCGACCTTGTATACGGCTTTAATGCCGCAAAAGATTTTTTTCCTTAAAACGGTGTCAACTTGGAAAACAATGGTTTAAAAACGTGATAAGCATTAAGGAAAAACACTTTCAATGCCTCTTCCATTTGAATTTGTTTTTCTTTCTTTATCCCTTCTGAATGGACTTTCATGTCCTCGGTGAAACCAGGCAGTGTGAATCTGTTCCAGGCCAAATCTGCAGCAGCAGGGATGAGTTCTCCTTGGAAGTAATTCTGAACTGAGCATGGACTCATGTCTGCAGGGGGAACTTGGGGAGAAGAGCCTTCTTTTTCTTTCCCTTGGGCATTTGCCTTTCCTTGTCCTCCATTACGGAGGCAGAGGCAGGAGGTCTATGTCCTCCAGGCCATCCCGCCATCAGGAAAGATGGAAGAGCAAGCCTCCTGCTAGCAGCCCTGGCTGGAACTCCCCCCCTCTAGATCCTGCTGCAAGACTGCACAAACCCACAGGGCACATCATCAGAACCAGGGAGCACAGCCTTGCCACCTGGAAGGGGCCTCAGCAGCCACGCAACTTCCTTTCCCCGTCTCCGATCCAGAGAAGGATCCCCTAACATTCCCTAGCAACCTCATCTGCACCTCCACCACCTTCCTTGTAAGAAGGACCACGTGTCTGACTAAAATCCTTCACATCACATTTACGCAGGTTACTGTTGCTGTTGCGTGCATAGGATGTTTTCACAGCGTTCTCAGCCTTTGCTCCTCCAAACAGAAAACATTTCCCCTGTGTTCCTTTAACTTCCCTGTCTTTGAGTCCTGAGGTGACTGTCTCTTAAATGTGCCCCAAGATGTGAGCAAGCCTTAAAACACAACAGCTTAGTGTTAAGGGGGCAGAAAGCTTCCTCCTGTGTTCTATTGCAACTACAGATTGTACAATCATGCCTAAGATCCTTTAGCTAACACCCTTTTCAAGAATCATCAAACTCTTGAATTGACCTAGAATTCATTCATTCATTCATTAAGTGCTTACTGGGTCCTTACTCTGTGTCAAGCACTGTTCTATATCAACTTCTCATGAGTTGGTCTGAGTTCAGCTGATCACAGGTGTGCTAGCCAAGGAAGCTTTCGTGCCTGCCCTCTCTGAGCTCCATACTCTGAAGTGGTCTTACTAAGATGGGACTGCCTTGGACAGCCCTGTGTAGCCAGTGGAAGGCCAGCCAGCCCAGAGTGCATCTCACCGGGCCTGTGGGGCACATTGTGCCTGCACGGCTCCTCCACGTGACTGCATTAGGTTAGACTGGCCTGAGCCCTAGGTCAGGAGCCAGAAGACATGCGTCCAGTCCAAGCTCTGTCATGTGGGCTGTGTGCTCTTGAACAGTCAATGTATCTGCTTTGATTTGTCTTTGAAAGAAAATATGGAGGCAGTAGTACCAGTCTCAGTGTAGCCTGCTGCTTGTGTGTTGACACAAGTGAGATAATGTGTGAATCAGTAAAATGCTGGGCAAGGCAAAGAACTAGGGCTCCCTGGGAGAGACACAGGAGTAGATTCGTTTTCATGGAAAGTTAAGACAACTTCACAGTTGTTAGTTGTGATGGCTGCAGTGTTCGAGGATGACATTGCCTTCATCCTGTCGGCTCTGAAGAAGCTGGCCGAGCAAAGCTAAGCCTCACGTGTAAACCACAGCATCATGGAGTGCAAATGGATGAGCTTTTGTTTTAGGATCTTTCGCTGATTCCTACCCTGAAGACCTCCTGAGCCTCAAGACCAGAAACCTGGGCAGCACTTGTGTCTTCACTGGCCTTAGGAGTTGTGTCTCCTTGGGGAGGAGAGAACCTTCTACAACAGCCAAGACTGGAGGTACTGGGAGGGCCATGGGCTCCGCTCCATCTATCCCTAGTCCTCAGATAAGCTCTGTGCCACTCACTCATCTGCTTTGCTTGGTCTCTCAAGGAGTCTCTTGGTGTCGCGGCCCAAGGCCAGCTCCATGCTAATCCCTGTCCCCACCTTCTCTTTCATCACTTGGCTGCTTGATAAGACTTTAAACAATTCCGACTTTCGGGAAGGCCACTGTTTGTGCAGGCAAGGAATGTGCCCTCCACATCACGTGGCCTCCTTGCCCAGCCCCGGTCACGGGGAGGGAGCGTTGAATCAAATCACATCTTTCGTTGGTAGACCATGTCCATCTTCAGTGTCTCTATTAAATCTAAAAAGTGGATACAAATGGTACCTCCAAGTTCTTGTCTAATTGCTTATCTACTGCGTGAAGAAATCCTGAATGGAATGGGCTGAACAAGTTCAGCAGCAGCACAGAAACTGCTCTAAGCCCATTATCCCTTGGGATGAATAGAACAGTGAGCTGAACGCCTGCTCTAATGAAACTGCTAAATGGGTTTACAGGAAGATTAGGAGCCCAGCTGGGTTTTCTGAGTCTACTGCTGGGAAATACATTCATCACTTCCTGTGGATTCTAGAGAAGCCATCAGATTGCATTAACACGGCCCCACTGATGATAGCCTGAGAATTACCACTGTGTTTCATCTGTGGTCCTTGCCAGGTCTTCCCCAACATCTTTCCTTCACAGGGTCAGGGGCTGGGGAGAGGCCAATACTCTGGCCCAGGACTGGTCAAGGGACGCTGGTTGTTGCTGATGCAAAGTCACATTGCCTGGTCCTGAGCCTGGCAATCGGGCATCCAGAGATGACCAAACCAAATATCCCTTTGGCCAGGCACTAAGGTTTTCCCTATGATGTTATGCACTTAAAGCACCTTGGGCTGATAGTCTCTACCAAATCACAGAAGAAAGGCCTCCATCTGCCGCATCACTCACCAGCTGGATAAGGCATTTACTGCCCACAGTGTTTGCCCTCATATCAATACGCTGGCACAGAACCATAGACCAGAAGCTGCTGTGATCACTAAAGGCAATGTCCGTTTAGCCCTGAGCACAGTGCTTGGCATGTGGTAGGTAAGTGGTAGCAATTTTTATTTCATACCCTCATATACACGCTGGTTCCTTCCATCGGCACACCTGTCCGTGCTCTGAGCTTTGTACTTCACCTGTACTCCTCTGTTTACTGGCTCCACCACCCTTCCCTAGGATTACGTCTCCAATCCAACCAAAAACAATGTTGCAAATGTTTCATGTGACAAATTGTATTTTTCATAAATGGCCCCAGCAATGTTTCCTCTCCCCTTAAACCCATGCAGGTTTGTGTCAGCTCTGATGGAGGATAGTGGAGGTGATGCTATGTGACTTCCAAGGCAAAGGTATAAACAGGATGCACCTTCTACCCGGCTCCTGCTCATCCTGGAATCCAAACATCATGTTGTGAGGAAGCCCAGGCCACAAGGAGAGGCTACCTATAAGCATTCAGGCCAGTATCCCCAGGTGAGTTCCCAGCCCACAGCCATCATCAACGGCCAGATGTGCGAGTGACTGACCTTTCACATGGTCCCAGCCCCCAGCCTTTGCATGACTCCAGCTGATGGCAAGTGGAACAGAGATGAGCCCCCATCCAATCTCTGCCCACGCTGCAGATTCATGAGAAAAATAAATGTCACTCTTTGGGGGTGAATCGTGACACCGTTAAAATACTTGAAACATTTTGCAAAGCCAGGCATGAATTTCATATGAAATTGTAATAAATCCATTTTATTTGTGGCACCACAATATTAAGCTCTCTTTATACACAGTCTGCAATTTGTATTAGCTACCCCAGTGTGACTTTGCCCTTTTGAGACAACTCTTTTGCTAGGTGGCGTTCTAGAAGGTCTAGGCCTGGGCAGCAGTCAGTGGGAAGCCACCTGTGCTTTCCCCCATCTGGGTGGGGTGGCAGCAGAGACCCTGAGAATTGGCGGTTACAGGAGCTGAGCTGTGTGCTCTTGGCTTTGGCTTCAGCACATCCTGCCTAGGAGTCTCCAGCAGCTGTTGTCCCCTTAGATTGCATGCTTTTCCTCTTGAAGACAATTGTGACAGGTCCATCAGGCAGTGCCTTGATGATGTTCCAGGCTTCAAACCGTGTGAGGCCCTGCATGGCAGTGCCAGCCAGGTGCAAGATTTCATCTCCAGGCTGGACTGTCTCACTTTGTTCTGAGGCTGCTCCTGAAATGAGGGAGAAGATGATGGGTTCCATGGGTGATGGGCAACAAGGAAAGTTGCCCTCTGTCCTTGATCTCCAAGGATCCAGGATAGCTTGGAAGAGAATGGGGCACCATCCGTTGGGAGCGTGCTTGGTGGTGGTTCTAAAATGAGGCCTCTCTTAAGATGGTGACTCAGAGGTTAGGGCACCAGGCTCCAAGGCACCAGGCTCTTGGAAAGGGATAGCCCAGGCTGTCCCCAGTGGAGGGAAATATTATGCAGCTCCAAGCCACAGCCTGGCTGGAGCACCTTCCATAGTTTAGAGTGGACTCTGGGGAACGGAGTCCTGCCCAGACCCTACTTTGGACACTGACCCAATATCCTACCCACTTCACATTTGTTCTCTGCATCTGGTGGGGTCAGCAACACTGGGTGGTATGGGAAGAGGGCTAGTGTGATTTTCGTGCAACAATCTTTACATGGATGTTGCCTCTGAGTGGCATGAAGTCCTCTGTGCCCACATAAAAGGAAATGATCATATATGGCCCCCACTACTTCAAAGCTGCGTATGAAAGTGATGCTATTTTACTGCTTATATTAAAAGAAAAATTTCCCTCCATTTGACCCAGTGATCCTCACAAATCCTGAATAAGAGTAGAAGATGATAATAATGAAACTATAGCTAAAGGGTATTGGGCCATTGCATTGATTACAGTAATCCTTTGAGGGACATATTATTTGTGTTTCCTTTTAACAGGTGAGGAAACCGAGAACTCGAGTAACTGGCCCAGAGCTTCACAGCAGCTAAGTGGTGGGCCCTGCGTTGGAACCCAGACTTTCTGGCTCCAGAATCTGTATCTCTCCCTCCCACATCACCCTGCAGCTGGTGGTCTCATCCTAAACATTTAAGCCAATGGGCCCACGATGGTGAGGTGACTTGCCCAAGGTCATGCCACCAAGGTCATGTGGCAGAAGGAATACGAGAATCCAGTCCTCTTAACATTGAATCCAATGCTCCTTCCAAATTGACCTTTAAAAATTAGAAATGTCTTTCCCAGAATTGGGGTTAACATGGATTCTGGGGGACTGCCATGTAAGCCTTGGTCTACCCTCTGGGTTTTTGCAGCCACAGCAGAACTTTCTGTAACCAAACCAGTCGGCGGCAAGAGCTCATGGTAGGCAGGGGGCAGAGCTAAGAGTCCCTTAAGGTCTCAGTCTTAAGAGCCCTGAGACACACACCTGTACCTCTTTGCCTCCTTTTTTGGATGAGGAGCCTCAGGCCCAGAAAGGAATGGTCAGGCAGAGCTGGGACTAGAACCCAGCCCAACTGCCTCTGTCCATTATGCCTCTCTACAACCCTTGCTCTGTGGCTTGGGGACCTCCAATTTGAGGAACACCAGAGAATCAGGGAGGTTTTACATGGTAGCCACAGTCATTCATGAGTTTCACAGGGAAATCTAAGTGACCCCCATATCAGACTGGTTTGTACCCCAATCCCTGAGGAACAAAATATCAAAATTTTAAAGGCAGGAGCGGATGTGTCGGGACTAGGGTAAGTACAAAGTCAGACTCTGTCTGTCTTTAAACTCCTATATTTTGTTCAACAAAATGTTTTTCTAAAATTTTTTTTTTTGAGGCAGAGTCTTGCTCGGTCTCCCAGGCTGAAGTGCAGTGGCGCAATCTTGGCTCACTGCAAACCTCCGCCTCCTGGGTTCAAGTAATTCTTCTGACTCAGCCTCCCAAGTAGCTGGGACTACAGGCACGTGCCACCATGCTCAGCTAATTTTTTGTATCTTTAGTAGGGATGGAGTTTCACCGTATTGGCCAGGCTGGTCTGGAACTCCCAACCATGTGATCTGCCTGCCTCGGCCTCCCAAAGTGCTGGGATTGCAGGTGTGAGCCAGGTTTTTATGCAGGTGTTTTAAAACACACTGCATTAAAATCACATTAATCTGGGTTACTAAGTATTTTGGCACCCCTTTAAAATTTACACCACAGGCCAGTGCCTCATTGCCTCACACTAGAGTCCTGCCCTGCCAGCCTGAACCAAGTCCAGGACTTTTAGGTGCTTATGAGGACCCATCAAAACAGAGGCAGGTTGAGGGGATGTTTGAGCAAAGGAGAAAAAGTAGAAAAAGCAGAATTGAGCCCTAAAAAGACCAGCATGCCCATGAAGAGGACCTGGGGTTGTGGGAAACCAACTTAGCCCAGAAGGTGCCCAGAAGCCTTTTGGGGGCCTGGCCACATGCCCACAACTGGAGAGCATGCAAAGAACCGGACACGCCCCACACCTTTGAAAATCCTGTTGATGGTGAGAGGCTTGTCTCCATGCAGCGAGCCCTTCCCTCCCTCCAGGCTGAAGCCCAGCCCTCCAGACATCTTCTCCAGTGTCACCGTGCAGACTGTGGCCTCTGCTGCTGAGAAAAACACAAGGTGTCTGTTAGGGGTCTTCTCCTCTCCCAGACCACAGATGCCCTGGGCTTCAAGTGAGCCCAGGGTGGTGCTGCCCCCCCGTGTTTGCACACAGGCCCATGTAAACACAGAATACATCTCTGCGTACTAGGCAGGCCACGTGTTCTTGGGGTCACAAATTACTGAGCAGCCCCATCAGGTCCAGCCCCAAATGGTCAAAGAGGATGTGGCCCACGGGGCTTCTGCTGAGTAGGGAACTTACTAGAATCTACAGAAAGATCACTGGCTGCAGAGTCAGTGGAGGAGTCGAGGTCGGGCACGGTCTCTGGAGTTGGCTTCCTTGTGACAATCACAGCTTGCCTGGGCTCGCGAGCTTGGCGGAGGATGGCCAGGGCATCATTGTGCGTGGTCCCCTTGAGAGACTTGCCGTTGATGGAAAGAACCTCATTACCTTTTTGAATAGTCCCTTCCTGGGAGGCCAGCCCGTTTGGAAACACTCTGTGAACCTGAGCAAACCAAAGGAAGTCAGGACCAGAAATCACTCAAGTCAAGTCTGCATTCTTGCTGGAGGAGAACTGAACCAGTTAGTCAATGCTAGAGGATTTACAGGCCAACGAGGCTTAAAGGTAATTGTGTCCTAGATCAGAGCTGCTGGAACAGAGGCTAGCGTTCCCTCCTCCATGCAGAGCGGAGATTGCCAGCAGTAATGACCAGATAAGCCCTCAGAATCCATCCCAACACAGTGTCTTAAACCGTATCGCCACAATTCCAGTTGGCATTCCAGTTAAAATCTTTTGCCTCACCTACCCTAGGTCAGAATTCCCCAAAGTAGTTTTCTTGAAGCACGACGGTATATTCATGGGTATTGTGTAAAAAAAGGGTTTTTCCTATTTTTTAAAAATAGAGACAGGGTCTCCCAGTGTTGCCCAGGATGGTCTCAAACTCCTGGACTCGAGCAGTCCTCCGACCTTGGCCTCCCACAGTGCTGGGATCACAGGTGTGAGCCACCACACTCAGCCAAGAAAAATTTTTTTTTAAATCAGACTTGAATACTGGGTCAAACAAAAGCTCTGAAACAGTCTACTTTTAAAAAGTGAAAGGCATTAGAGAGTCTACAATGCAAATTTGCATAGCAAAGTATTGGCAGGGTATTATGGGGATTCCCAAAGTGTTTCAGCAAAGAATCCTTTTCTTATAGAGAAATTCTCCGTCTCACTTGGCAGAATGCATTTTGAGAAACACTCTCCTAGGCGGTCTAGACATTTTTCTAGTTCCTCCCCTAGAAATTCTGACTCTTTACCTCCAACCACTCCTTGGTCCCCTTTCTGCAAGATATGTGGGATAAACACACAAAAATCCCATGTCTCAGCCTCTTTAATGAGGTTCGTTATAATTAAGAGGACTGACTGGTAGCATATGCGTGGAAACCACTCAAATGTGGTACCTGTAGTTTTGCTTCTCTAAATTATTTTGGTGGTGTTAGAAAAATTCTGTTACATGGTTAGACGTGGTTAGAATCCCCAGGCTGTAAATCCCAAGCATGAAGCAGAACCTCTCCTCTGAACCTCAGGTTCCTGTTCTATAAAAGAAGCATAAATGCCACCAATTTATCAATCCAAAGTGTGGGTAGGATGAATTCAGACCACAGCTGAGTGGCCAGCATGGCCATGGACAGTGCTGTGTATTAGTGCCCTTTGAATCAGTGGAGAAAGGAAGAAAGGTGCTCAAACACGGAAGGAGAAAAGTTCGTGGATGTGCTCAGCCAAAATGCGCTCCTTCCTCCTCGTTTCCTATTGTCTGCAGTGTCTCGGGTGACTGGTGAGATGACATGGGCAGAAGTTGCTACCCATGGACAGAGAAGAACATGCCTGTGCTCTTCTCACAGGCAAGCTCTCTTTTTCTTCTCTCCAAGCAGAAAGTAAACTACAGGGTCAGGAACCTTTTTGTAATACTCAGCTGTGCTCGGTGAGAGAAACAGAGACATATTGCTTTTATGTGCTTTTATGTAGTAGAGAACTCATCAAGAAATTAAGGAAGTCACCACTGACACATGACTGCCTCTGAAGTGACAAGTGGGAACGTGCCAGATTGTCACTGCAAGAGGGTGTGGTCTGTTTAATGCTGGCTGATGCTGTGAACTGGAGGATTTGTTTTCAGTTGGGTAAGGAAATTCAAATGAGACCAGCACAGCCCACACAAAAGATATAACAACGCAGCCGTGGGATGATGACAATGCAGTTGGCTCTGGAGACGGGAGCCATGACCGGGCTCCAGGGCTCCAGAAAACCGGCAGAACCAGAAACCATCTGGGTCAGGTACAGGTGATCTGAAGGCAGCAGCCAATGCTGATCAGATTGGATGAACCAGAATAACGGGACCCACAGGAAAAGACGAGGGCTGCCACCCGCCCGACACGGCCCCAGGCTCTGGGACGTGCTGAGTGAACAGGACCTGCCCAGTGGCCTAGTGTCGGGCATTCCTCATTTCCCCAGCACAAGGTCCCTTCCTGGCAAGTGTGCCCCCCTCCCCCAGAGCCATTGCCTCTGGCTCTGACACGCCCCTTCAGTTGCCCACTCACCGTAATCACTTTGTTTTCTAGATCTGCTCCTCCTGCCAAGCTGAACCCAAGACCAGCACCTTCCTCCTTGTGTAAGATGGTGACGTGGATGCTGTCTAACTGCTGCAGAAGGAAATACACACATACATTCAAAGACATTTTACTGCAAGAGGATGAGCAATTTAACATCAGACTGATGTGTCATCTCAAACCCCAGCTTGGCCAGCCTCCAAGTTACATCACCTCCTCAAACCTCAGTTTCCTCATCTGTAAAAAATGGACTCTCACATGGAGCCAGGACACAGTCAGAGACTCCCATTCCAGTCTAGAGCAGGGGTCTCAAACTCAGATGCCTGTAAGAGTCAGGCAGTTCACTAAAGTGAGCAAAATGGGCAGATGCGAGTGAGGGAACTGCAGAGAGCTGAGTACATCTATCTGCTCAAAGGGTCAGCTCTATATAGGAATACAGACCCAGAACCACCAGATCACTTTCCCAAAAAAAGTCCAGGTTTCAATTCAGGTTTTATATCTAGAATTCAATATTTTTTTAATCACGCAGATCAAATAAAATATACCTACAGGCTCTTGGGCTACCTGTTTGTACCTTGGCACTAAGGAGTAAATTTATGTCAAAGAATTCACTGGCTCAGAGTCACTGGAGCACCTGAGTTGCAGCTGTCCCTATGACCCTAAGACCCAAAGGAATGGAAGGATATATGTACCTCACTGTACCCCCACCTCCAAGCCCCAGCACTAGCCCAAATCTCTCAACTTTTACTCAAGTATGAGGTTACTTGCCTTGTAGAAGGCTCTTATCAGGTTAGAAAGCAAATACTCTCCCCAGAGCAGCAGCTCAGGCAGGACAGCTCTTTGTGTTTTACATGCCTTGCCTCTGTTACTTCATTTGCGCTGAGAAAGGTCCTGGGGGATGATGATCCCAGATGATGAGTGAGAACCACAGAGAAAATCTCAGCCCAGCAGCACCTTGTACTCATTAGACTCACCCACACTCTTGATGTTGGAATTGCAGCTATGAATGAGGTCTCCTTGTATAGAAAATGAGAACCTCCTTATCCTCTCGTCCTAGTCTGGATCATTCTAGTACCAAAAGCCTGTGTAGGCCTGAGGCAGCCCCAGAGGGTGCAGGACCCATGAGCCCAAGCTTATCTGACTGCTGGCCCCAGCTCAGCCTGGCCACTTCCTCCGCACACCCCTGTGGGTCATGCGCAGAAAACGTGGGAAGTGGGACTTTCAGAATGACTTGGCTGAAGCGTGGGGGCCTTGCGAGCCCTGGGATCAGTCACCTCTCTGTACACAGCGGAAATAATGAAAGCACCAGGTGAGAGCTCTTGTGACCCACATTGTTTACCATGGACAGCACCCCACTAGAGACCAATGCCAGCCCAGCAGCCCAGGGGATGTGGAAACAGCACTGAACTTCAACTTGGAGACAGAAAAGCTAGGCTCTGTAACCTTGATTGAGCCTTACCTTTCTCATTTATAAAATGACCAAAGAAGACGCAAGAAGTCAATCGACTGAGTGTTTCACAAGCTAAACAGCTCTTTTCAAAGGGAAGGTCACTGTGGTCAAGTGCCACAGTGTCCCACCATCACAGGACACAAGCTGGTCTGATGTCAGCAGGCAACTCAAGCTACTTCCCCTCTGGCCCAGCTAAGGTGACTACACAGCCATAATAAGCCATTGGTTACTGCAGATGCTTACAAACGAAACCTACCTTTAATGTTGCTTCATCCAGGTCCTTCACCTCCTCAATGAGTTTTTTTAATTCCTCTGAGCTCAGCAGGGAGATAACAGACTGACTGGACTGAGGGGAGCAGTGGTCCCCATCATCGGCTTCCTTGGCCTCTGTGAGACCCTCTGTATATTCTCTCAGCTCTGAAAGGCTTTCATGGGGAGAAACAACACACAGTAGGAATCATAATATTAAAAAGAGCTAACAGTGATTGTGTAATTACTCTATCCCAAGTATGGTACCAAGCACTTATGTGCATATTATTTGATGCAACAAATCTATGAGTAGATCTCTTTACTCTACAGATATTTCCCAGCAGCGTAAGAACAATAAATGCAGAGCTATTCGATCAGAGGGAAGACCAAGCCCCATCCCTACAGCAGGAGCCCCATGGCACCTCTGAGAGTCCCCTGGTTCTACAAGGCAGGTCTTGTCCACCACCTAATTTCAGCTGAAGAGGAATCAGGGTGAGCATGGAAGGAACCTGCTCATGGTCAGAATTAGTGCCTGAGCTGGGACGAGGACCCAGACATCCTAACTCCCTGACCAGGGAGTTGAACCCATGTGCAGAGTGCAAGTGGATTCCTTTTGAAGAGCAGTAAGAATTCCCGATGGATAATCTCCTGGCCTCACTGTGGTCTTTCTGAGTAACCGCAGGACATTTTAGATGCGCATCAGCCTTCCATATCTCCACAGCCGTGCAACCCCCCATGAGCAATTCACCAGGGAGCCAGTCCCTTCCCCTACCTCCCAGCCCTCCTGAAGCCAGGTGTTGTGAAAACTCCTCTTTAATATGGAAGGCACAGGTGTAATACCTACAGATAGACACACGCACACACACACACACATCTGCGCACACATGTAAAGAGGCAAAACAATCCTTTAGCCAGCATATCTGAGAAATTTTTAAAATGATATATAGAATTATTTTTAAAAAGATGAGAAAGAAAAAGATGAGAAACACCAGGTGTAGAAACTCACTTGAGCGAGAACCCCATGTCCGAGGCAGATGTTTCAGCTGAACCATTTGCAGCTGGGTCTTCGTTGGATGATGATGCTGGAGATGCCCCTTCCTTGGGGACGCAGGGAGTCTGGCCCCAGGAGACAGAAGACGGAAGGCACAGCAAGGATTTCATGACGGCCGACGACACTTGGCTGCTGATAGAGTAGAGTTTGCTGGTCTTCTCATCAAGTAGCTTCGTCTCACAGGACTGGGACCGAGTCAAGGGGAAGCTCCGTGCTCGCTGGCTTGGCATCTTGAGCACTGGGCCTTGAGACTCCTCAGTCTGTGTTGTCAGCAGCCTTGGGAGCGGGTCCGGGCCAGGAGGAAGACTTTTCTCACTGGGCTGCCGCCCTGGGGGAGGGGACTCAGACACACCTGGGTCTCTGGCCTCGGAGGCTGCAGGAGACCCCGAGGGCAGCACTTGCTCTGTCTCCTGGGGTGCAAGAGTGGGTGCAGCCCCTCGGCCCAAGAGTCCAGGAAGCTGACCTCCCTCATGCTTCCCAACAGGCTTTGTTGCCTCCCCAGAGGAGAGCTGTAGACTGAGTCTCTGGGCTCCTTTGTCAGGCCGTTGAGAGGAGCCAAAGGTTTCGAAGGAGCTGATTCTCTGCTTGATGGAGGAGGTGGAGGAGGAAGCCTGGGTGTGTGATCCTGGGTGCTCCCTGGAAGCAGGCGCTGGCTGGGCGGACAAGGCAGGATCGGGGAGCCTTCTTGGGTCGGAAGCACGGTTCCTCAAACCTTTCAAGCTTTGACGAAACCAGGCTGGCTTGGGAGCCACTGGGGGACCCTTCTTCACAGCGCTGCTGTCTGCTGGCCTGTAAACTTTGGGAGTGCCATTGGCCGTCTCCAGCTTTGGTGGGGTCCCATCTGGGTGGCCCTGTGTCCCATCGTCTTCACTCAGGCTGGCATTGGGCCGGAGAGGCATGTGGCTATGGTTCTCACTCATGATGGGGCTAAATAAGTTTTTGATGCAGTCGGAAATTCGAACCCAAGGGTCTTCGGCTGTGGTATCAAAGCTATAGTCCATCCGAGCCTGCCTCTTAAGCAGTGGGTGTTTTATCAGAGACGTTTGGGTCACTACCGTGCAGAAACAAGGCCAAAAGCTGTGCGTTACATCATACTGTGATGTTTCTCCCTAAATTCTAGTTTCCAAGCTGAACAGCAAGATGGATTCAAGAGGAGGAGATTGGCAGAAGTGGGAGACACCAGGTGGGCAAGCTCCAGGTGCTATTACCCGACTGAGTTGCCAACAGGCAGGAATTAAGAGCCAGGAGTGGAGTTAACCTCACGGGTACTCAGAGAACATCTGGGCCGATCTCTGGCATTTTGCATTTCAAGAAGGGTAAGAGGCCATCTGAGGGCAGTGCCAGGCCAAGACCCCATGTCTCCTGACTCTAGAAGTTTATGTCCCTTCTACTGCACTAAGGAGCCTCCGAGATACCGTGTTAAATGTAGAAAAGCCAAAGCAATTCTCTTCCTGTTTAAACTTCTAAGATGAAGGTCACAAGTTGGCAGCTGTTTGTGCTTTGGCCTACCCATGTCATTAAAAAGCACGGCGCTTGTGCACACCTTCCAACGGGGCCACCGCAGCTACCCACAGCTCTTCACACTCCCTCTCACCCAGCCAGCATTTTCCACTTATGCACCTGCCTGGCCCTGAAGCTTTGTGTTTGCTGCTCTCCCTATACGCAGGTCATTGATCAGCTTGCTCAGCAAAGGAGAGTTTTCCCTCCCTCAAGAGCTGATGAAAAGGTTCCAGGTAGAAAGAAATCTGTGCCAAGGATTCTCCACCTTGGCTACACACTGGAATCTGGAGGGCCCTAAAAATACTGACACCCACCCCTAGGTACTGATTGAAGATACCCAGGACGCAGCCTGGGTGTTGGGCATGTGATAAGCAGGGGACTGCAATATGCATCCTGTTCTGTGCCAGCCAGGACCTCAGGCATGCCCTGGAGCACACAGGAGCCTTTCTAAGAAGCCAGCACTGAACTAGCATCACATCTGTGTGGGTAGGGGAGACTGTGCCCCAGCTCTCTTTCCCAAGAGCAGAGGGAGGATGGCCTGTGTGCTCTGAGGGATGCTTGCTACTAGAATGCAACCCAGTTTAAGGAACTCTGATCCCTCCTGCCCCTTGTCTCAATGCCAGGTTTCAAAAGAAGGGAATCATGTGGAGCATTACACTGCGATGAAATCAAAGAGAAATACTACACGTTCCAAGAGACTGGCCTTTGGCAAGTGGGCCCAGCCCTCCAGCCTGTTTCTGCATTTCTGAATGGCTTGGCTGTAAGGGGCTGTTGTGAGAAACAGGAGGCAGAGGTTCCACAGTCAAGCCCGCTGCAGATTGGGGTGACAAGCTCCTGCCAGTTCAACACTGAGGCGTTTGCTTTCTCTAGTATGTTCCTCAATGAGGGTGACTAAGGGAAGCGAAAGGAACCGCCCCCACAGGGCCTCTGCTCTGGGTGAGATGTGCTCGATCTTTCCAAAATGTCCCTTCGCCCTCCAAAAGGCTTTCGTGGATGTTTTCTGTAGTGTTTCTCAAATAGTCATATTGGGTAGAGCCTATATGTTTTATTTTCTGCCACCTACTAGTTGCTCCTTGGAGGCAGGACCTGACCCATCTCATCCCTTTCTCTCTCTCCCTGGCATCTAGCACAGGACCTCACGAAGCCAGCATTCAGTGTGTGTTTCCTGAGTGCCTCATATGCTGGGGGTCTATGTGCTCTTCCACACATTGCTGATGAGTGAATCTGGGCTCAGAAAGGCAAAGCAGGTTGCTCAGAGACATGCTAATGATGGACAGACCCAGGATTCCCTGCCTCCAAGTCCTGTGCTCTCTTTAGCAAGAGACTAGACATTCAAGCCAAGTCTTAGCATTGCCAGGTGTACCACGTGGATGCACCCTTGTCATCCACTTCATGGAGGAAGTGACCACTGGCAAATTCTATTTATACTTTTCTGGCACTGCAGTCTCTGACTCAGAAATCCTGAATGCAGCAGGAATGTTGCAGCTGGGATGTGGGCACCCTAGAGGCAGCTGCCCAGGATGGCTGGGTGGGCATGTCTTTGGACCTCTTCTGAGGGCTCCATCCTCCCAACTATCCAGAATGGCCTGCCTTCCTGCTGCCACCCCCACGGCATCACCCGTCCACCCGGGAGGCTCCACACCCTGGACAGCACCTCTAGTGCTGCTGCCCAGCACCCGGGACTCCTGACTGTTGATCAGCCGGGTCCAGCGGTGGAGTCAATGCAGAGCACGCTGATCCTCAGGCCAATCATGCTCTTATCCCTGCACATTTTTTCAAAAGACCCTTCCTTTTGGAAGATCTCATTGGAAGCTTACCTGGGCTGGCTCTTCTCTGCCCTGGCTCACCCTCTGTGGAGGACGTGGTCTGTGGGCCGACACCAGGTCCTGGGCAGCCAGCAGAGGCACTAGGACTTCTCCCTGCTGTGTCTTCCTGTGGCAGCAGCAGTGGCAGCAGCTCTCTGGCTTCCTGTGGTGTAAACAGGAAGCGAGACCGTGTCAAAACGGTAGCCTTCAGCCGTGAGAAGGCGAGACACGCTTTGATTGGGATGGAAAAACAGATACGGAGCTGCTTGTAAAGCAGGTTCTTTTCTCCTTGGTCTGACATGGCAGAGCCAGCATCTCCTAGACAGACAGAGCAGCCCTCGACTCCCGCGACCTGGTGTTCAGGACATGGGCTCATACTGTGGATGTATGACCCTGGCTCT
Organism: Cacajao melanocephalus; assembly: GCA_963573385.1. Classification (NCBI taxonomy): domain Eukaryota; kingdom Metazoa; phylum Chordata; class Mammalia; order Primates; family Pitheciidae; genus Cacajao; species Cacajao melanocephalus. The sequence continues at coordinate 183,724 of CAUYLG010022115.1, forward strand.
CTGTGACGGGAACAAAAGGCTTTGAGTGTGGAAGGGACTGGCATGCCTTCAGTTACAGCTACATCTTGGTGAACTACCCACCCCAGGAGGGTACAGGGCAGTGTTGAAAAAAGGTGGCTAAAAACCTGCCAGCTAGTGTTCCTCAAGGTTAGAGCACTCAGAGAAAAATGCTTGTCAATTGCTGTCACTTGTTAAGTACTCTTCAAATATTTAGTAAGCATTCTGGGAAGGATGACAGATACTCAGCACCTGTGCCATTGCTCCCCTCTGTGGCACCGAGGGTGACATCATCAATCTGTTGCAGAATTGTTTCCACCACTGAGCCTGGATGCAGCCTTGGGTCCCTCCCAATACAGCCTAAGGACACGATGGGCCAGGCTCGGAATAGCTGCACAATACTCGAAGAATTTTTGGATTATTGCAGTGTGCTTAAGGTGCTGTCAGAGCTCAGAGGAAACAGAGAGACCAGATCTATCCCAGAGGTGGAGAAGGGCTTTCTGTCTGCTTCATAAACAGAGGAAGAATTTTCCAGGCAGAGAGCTAGAAGAAGAGTGTTCCAGAGACACAGCCCAACCAAACATGATACCTACCTGGAAAAAGAAGATTGAGAAGGCAGACAGCATCAAAATAATGCCACCTGTATTTGATCATCTGCAAGAGAAATACTTTGCTGTACTCTGGTGGACGCCACATCTGGTTAATTCCAGATTTGTGTAATGATGGCCATTTGACATGGCTGCAGGCTTCCTTCCAGAGAGGAAGGAAGGAAGAAGGAACAAAGGCATCATTTGGGACTAAAAAAGAATGGCAAATGTCCATGGCCTGAAATTTAAGATCTACATTGACAGTAAACATTTTGGGGAAGGAAAGGTCTATGAAAGTTAGAAAGGTATTCACAGAGATTGTTCAGGTTCTCTATGGTAGAACTGAGCGTTAGGAGAGCATTAGGAAATATGGAGAGATCAACCAGTTTCAAAGGAATCACTGGGCTTCTTGAACTAGCCTTTGAAAAAGTAAGGCTGAGTCATGCCATTAGAAGCTTAAAATATTGGTCTGATGATCTCCAAGACTCTCGTCCACAAGAGAAATGACAGGTGGATGAAATTTAATTTCACCCAGTTGGGAGCGCTGTAAGGTGACAGCTGTTGACATTCATGAATTGTTACCGCTTTTACAGGCAGGCATACGTGACACCAACTGCAGTCAACGCAGCTTTACATCTTGGAACAGACACAAATGCATTTTGTCTTTTCATCAACACATCTGATACTGTATCCTCTTCATGGAAGCCTTCAAAATTAGCCCCTGAAATCAATTTGATTTTACACAAAGTTTTCTCTTACTAGTGTTTCCTGGAACTGTGCTTCGTGGATGGAGGAGGGAGAAGAGAAAGAAGGAAAGGACAGAGTGGATGCAGCATAGAAGGGAGGAAGTATTTTTTTTCTTCTAAGAATCCTGTTGTGTGTTGGAATTTTTTTTAAGCGCAGGTGAGAGTTTAAGCTGATTTTCTATAAGAGAGATGTCAGTGTTTTGTTGAAGAAAATGTCCCAAAGTTCATTTTGGTTGTGAGAGCTCAGTCTCCTTGAGTTACAGTAGATGGGAAAGATTTGGGGGTCATCCATAGCAGCTTGACAACAGTCTTGGGGCCCTGGAGAGAAAAGACTGCAGGGAGAGAAGGTGGGAGGGTGAGACAGTGGACACCGTGGCCATGGAAGAAAATGCCCAGTGAGAAATCCTCAGGGATGGTCAAGGAAATTTTAAGAGTGACCTCAAGCAAATGGCTTCCTGTTTTCTACTGCGTGCTATGATTCTTTCTCTGTGACTCCCCTAGTGCCCAATAAAAGTATGCTGTGCCGATTGCTTTCATGGAAACGTTTGTGGGAGAATAATCTGCTGGCCACGTGGGACAGAGCAGGGCAGGCAGAGGAGGGCAGCTGCAGAACGGCCTGTGTCTCCAGGAGACGGTGCTGCTGGGGTGGGTGCAGGAGGGAGCCCTGGATTCTGCCCAGGCACGCAGGGCACCAAAGATGACCCGTGGGGAAGCTCCCTGCCTGGGCTTCCCTGAGGGCACCCCAGTTCCTCCTCCGGACACCTTACTTGGGGAATACTCCCTGCGCCTATGCGGCTCTGCTGAGGGCATCACCCACCGGGATAGACCTGCTGTGGCAACTGCACTTGTCCTTTTCTGGGCCTCCAGGAGGAAGGCAAAACGACTGGCTTCTCAGCTGGCGGCTCCTGGTTTGCCCTTCTGGACTCATAGGTCTCAGGTCCAAGGGAAAATGAAATATGGGCTTAAAAGGGGGGTGGGAGAACAGTCCACCTGAGAGCTCCATCACGTGTGGCTAAGCAGCCACATCCTGCCAGCGCTCTGCAAAACTGTACTTCCTTTTCAGTGACCTGACTTCCCCTTCCCTCCTTCACTTTCACCCCTCCTACTCAACTTCCTGTCTCCACCACTACCCCTCCTGAAGCTTGCCAACCCTCACTGTAGATCGTTCGAGGGGATTTCCAGAGGCCCCCTCCCACCTGCCCAGGGAAGGTAGCTTCTGGGTAAGGAAGCATGCCATAGTGGGTAACCGTGACGCTCTAGCGAAGTGAACTTGAGCAAGTTTCTCACTTCCCTCTTTGCACAGTTGGGACTCTCACCCTCAGGTCGCTGTAAGATTGAATTGACACAATGTACATGAAAGTACCCAATGTAGTGCCTGCGCCTAAAAATGGCTCAAGACACAGCGGCTGCCTTTTGTGCAAGGGGCGGGAAGGAGGTCTTTAAGGAGCCTGACCGGGGAAGATCATGGCAGTGAACGCTAATAGGCGTGTGACGCCGTCAGGTACTTCCCCTAAGAGGTTACCTTTAATCCTCACAATCGTCCTTGGAGGGAGCACTACAGGCAGCCCCAATTAACAGATTGCTGGGGTCCCCCCCAAGGCTCCACACCTAAAAAAGTGAGGAGGCAAAGATAACTGGGGAAGAAATAGGAGCCAGTTTCTCACAATCACATCAGCCCACTCACTTAGGAAGCAGGGTAACCGGCTCTTGTCCCTTTTTCGTTATTTAAGCCACTATTCTCCCTGCAGGCAGGACACTCAAAGACCCATATGCAAAGGCCGCCTCCCCCATCATGGAGCGGCCCTCCAGGGGCCCTGGTATTTTTCCTTCATGGTGAGAGTGAGAAATGACGCCGGAAATGCAGCAAACCACCATGGCATGTGTATACCTATGTAACAAAGCTGCATGTTCTGCACATATACCCCAGAACTTAAAGTATACATACAAAACATTCCAGTGTGTTATGGATGGGAACCCAGATGCCAGCAAGCAGGACTGGGACTTCAATTATCTGTCAACCTTTAAACCCACTTTCCACGGTCAGTCCTAGGCTGAGACGTACGCGTCAGCTTCTCTCTGGTGGAGCAGGAGGAACCTTCATTCTGCCCCTGCTAATACTAGCCCATGCTCAAGATTTGAGTCTGGTGCTGGAAACACTCAACCTGTGGACCCATCCTCTTACCTGGCCAAAGGTGGGCAGGGTGTGCCCAGAAGCGCATGAGCAGTTCTCTCTCTCTTCCAGACTCTTCTGAGGGTCACTGTCACTTTTAAAGTATTTTCTGGGTGGAGGCTTGGGCTTGGAGGATGTAGGCTTTCTCACCAAAATCTCAAAGGATTTCTTTAGTCTCAGCGGTGGGTGGCTGTCCCGTTTCTCTGGGAGGGGTGGGCTTTCCTGGGGCAGCCTGGAGGATGCTACAGAAAGCACCCCTGGCTCCTGTGCCAGGGGCAGGCTGGGGCTGTGAGTGCTGATGTCCACATTGGAGGATGGCTTCTCAGCACTGCCACCCCCAGGACTTCCCCCCGGGGACCCAGACATGTAGCTGCTGTCACTGCTGGAGCGGACCATGATCTTCTGAGCCCTGCGATGTGGGGGCGCTGAGTTCTTCTCTTGCTCCTTCTCCAAGGTAGGCCGCCCGTGCCAACTGCTTTCCAGCCTTTTGACACCTGTGTGGGAAGCACAAGCTGAGCTTCAGAAGATGAAAAAACACCCCCAGCCTCGCCTGTGACTACTGCAGGCATCACACTGTACACAGCTGTCTCATCTGAGGCCACGCTTGATCTGGAGCATGGCAATCTTGGTGTTTGACCCCGGTGAGCTGTCTGACTTTAGGTTGGGAAAATCGTTCAAGCTTTCTGAGCCTGTGAGTGATGGATATGGATATATGCCCCCCAGATCACCCATCAAGGGAGGGCTTGGAGTCCCAGCTGTGGAGAGTGGTGCTGGTAGACTACTTTCAGCCATGGGTCCTTCCAGGGACCCATGGGGGGCAGCCCATCTCCAGGGACTGCTGGAGACAGGGTTACAGAGGCCCAGCCATGTTGGCCAACTCAGGCCAACTCTAATGGGGACTTTAGCTGCAGAGCTCCAGGGATTGGCTGAAGCTGTTGGGCGTGCATCCGAGCTCCATCCTCCCTCGGTCTACCTGCCTATACTCCTCTCTCTGCCACAAGTAGTGATCCCCAGGACGCTTCCTAAGAAACACGCTTCCTAATAAAAACTCCATCTCAGAGTCGGCTTCCTGGGGGACCCAACTCCACTTCTGTGTCTGTAAAATGCAGATGATAATTCTAAAGTCACTGGGCTTGTTTTGAGGCTCAATAACAAACATAGAGATACTACCTGTCAAGGCATTTTGAATCCTATACAAAGAAGTCACCATTTCTTTCCAGTTGAGGGTGAGGTGAGGGCAGAAAGCTGCTATTTCTTAGCCATTGCACCTCCCTCCCTCCCTCCCTACTGGCCCTTCTTCCTGGTTCTCAGTGCCCCCTACCCTGGTTTCCAGCACTAGGGCTACCCACACATCCTCTAGTGGCAAATCGTCCTAAAATCACAGCTCGAGGGGGTGGAAGAGGATTGAAGTCTAGTCTCTTGCTCAAATTCCAGCTCATGCTGAGAGACTCGGAAAGCCAGGGGAGCCCCACGAGAGACAACCAAGGCCAGCCCGGCTCCTAACTCACTTTCTCTTTACATAAAAAGTTTTCTTTTGCTTTTTCCTGATCGTAAAAGATAATGCATCCTCCTTAGAGAAAACAGCCACAGGAGGAACAAGAGTAAACATTCACTTCACCGGTGTTTCTATCATCCAGAAATCACTACTGTCAAAATGCTGGCAAGTTTCTCTGTCATGCTTCCCTGAGCATATAGGCATGTGGGTAGGTGGAAACAGTAGACCAGAGCAGAAATAAAATGTTGTGTTCTGTTCTTTTCTCTGAACACTTTCTCAGGTCAGTTTCTTGTTGATATCAGTGCCAATGGTTGCATGTTGTTCTATCGTAAGGATATTCCATGATGACTTGAATGCCCAGTGGCTGGGCATGGGAGTCAAGCCAGCTGGACTTCCATTCCACAGCCTCTGTGCTCTAGTGCTGTGACTTTGAGTAAGAGAGTCTTTGAGGGCCTCACTTTTTCTTACAAAATGTGCATAAAAAATTATGTGTGAATGCATGAATTGGCACAGTGTCTGACATTATAAGAAGTCAATAAATATCAGAATTATACTCCCAAATGGTTAATCTTTCCAATATTCTATTATTATAGATTAGGAGTTGCAAACTCAAATACCTACAGGGGCAATTGTATGCATGGCAACTCAGTATAAGATAAAGGGAACAGGGAGCTGGAGAGGGCCCGGCACATTTGCAACAGTTCAAATTCGGATGCTTTTAAAATCCTGTGTCTTCCAAACAGAGCAAAAATATAACCTAACTTTAGCTGGGGGGGCGGGAGAGGGGGCTGCTAGTTTTCAGTCTTTGTCTACATACGATGCTGGTCTATGATAACTTCTGTTACTATTCCTTGGCTAGAGGATGAATTAGTGGATAAATCCTAAGCTTTCTAAGAAGGCAAAGATATTTTACATCAAAGGTCACCATTTGTCTTACCTTCCAGACTCCACTGATGCCTCTCCTTTCCAAACTTGCTGTTTTCCACCGCCTGGGCCACAGCTTCTTTGAGTTGCTGTTCAGAGACCTAGAAAATGTCAATCATCTCCTCAAACCGTGGAAGCTCCTGCATCAGGCTCCCAGCCCTGTACCAGCTCCCAAGCTGGGCCACGACATTCCAGATTTTTTTTTTCCTTTCAACCCACTCTATAAATAGCTGACAAATTCCATTTCCAGAAGTACCCTGGGAATCAATGGTTCCCAGTATCTTCTAGATAAAGTCCAAAGTCTATCATTGCATGGGTTCCCAAGGAGGCCCCCTCAACTCTCCAACTTTCTCCCCACTACTTGCTACAAAATTCTAGGTCAAGTTCCCACTTCATAGGTTACCTCTATGAACTAGTCCATTCATGGCAATGCTGTCATGACCTCATCATCAACAATGTCATAATCATCACAATCATTCTTATACTATGTATCTTATGACTCACAGTTCATTATCACTTTGGAGTAATATAGTTAAGAGTATGAGTCTTAGAGTCAAACAGGCCTGTGTTCTAGTCCCAGTTCCTCTACTGTCTAGGTGTGTATATCTAGACAATTTACTTAGCCTCCTAAGCCTCCACCTCTTCCTTCTGTAAGATAATAACAATAATAAAACCCACTTAACAATGAGGACAGGTTCTTTAAAAGTAAGTTATTTGACATCAAAAGTACAAAAAACAAAAAAAATAGACACATTGGACTATGTAAAAGTGAAAAACTGCTGTGCATCAAAAGGACATAATCAAGAAATTGAAGAGGCAACTCACAGAACGGGAGAAAATATTTGCAAAGCATATTTCAGATAAACAGTTGAGCTCCAGAATATGTAAAGAACTCCCACAATTCAGCAGCAGCAGCAACAATAAAACAACCTGGTTAAAAACTGGGCACAGAATCTGAATAGACATTTCTTTTAAAAAGATACACAAACAGCCAAAAAGCAAATGAAAAAATGCTCAACATCACCAATGACTAAGTAAATACGAATCACAACCATGCTGAGTTACCACCTCACACACATTAGGACATTAGGATGGCTACTATTAAAAAGAGAAAAGAGGCTGGGCATGGTGGCTCACGCCTCTAAATCCTGCAATTTGGGAGGCTGAGGCGGGCAGATCACTTGAGGTCAGGAGTTTGAGATCAGCCTGACCAACATGGTGAAACCTACTAAAAATACAAAAATTAGCCAGGGTGGTGGCATGTACCTGTAATCTTAGCTACTGGGGAGGCTGAGGCAGGAGAATCGCTTGAACCCAGTGCAGTGAGCTCAGATCGTGCTGCTGCACTCTAGCCTGGTGACAGAGTGAGACTCCGTCTCAAAAAAAGAAAAGAACAAAATGTTGGCAAGGATATGGAGAAATTGGAACCCCTGTGCTGTTGATAAGAAGGTAAAATGGTGTAGCCGCTGTGGAAAATAGTTTGAAGGCTCCTCAAAAACTTAAAAATAGAATTACTATATGACCCAGCAATTCCACTTCTGGGTGTATACCCCAAAAGAAGTGAAGTCAGTATCTGAGAGATATCTGTGCTCCAGTTCATTGTAGCATTATTCACAATAGTCAAAAGGCAGAAACAACCCAAGTACCCACAAACAGATAAACAGAATGTGATACACACACGCACACCCATATACACATACATACACGCACACATGCATACACACACGCACACACACGCTCGAATATTATTCGACCTTAAAAAGGAAGGAAATTCTGGCACGTGCTACAACATAAATAAATCTTGAGGATATTATGTGAAGTCAAATAAGCCAGACACAAAAAAGACAAATATTATATGATTCCAGTTCTGTGAATAACGTAGAGTGGTCAACAGCACAGAGACAGAAAGTAAATTGGTGATTCCCAGGGGCTGCAGGTAGAAGAACACAAGGACTTGTTTAATGGGTAGAGTTTAAATTCTGAAAGATGGGAAGAGCTCTGTAGATGGATGGTGGTGACGGCTGCACGACAATGAGAATGTCTTTAATGCCACTCAACTGTACACTTAAAAAATGGCTAAGAGGGTAAATTCTATGTTATGTGTATTTTACCACAATAGGCAATAATAGATAAATCATTTAAAGTCTTGGGCACGATGCCTGGCAGATGGTAAACTATTAATAGGGAAAAGTTACCATTCACAGCAATCTGGTAAGGTAAAGACCACTCCCCCAGAAGCTCTTGGAGGTTGGATGAGTTGCCCAAGGTCACCATAAGCAAACAGCCGACTGGACACGTGCCAGGCATCCTGCTGCTGGCCCCGCCTCTCTTCTCTCTGCCCTGTGTCTGTGCCCCTGGATCTCCCCTGCCTGCGGTGCCTTTGCCTTTCTGCCGCTCTAAACCTTACCTGTCCTTTCTGGCCTGGCTCCCCTATCTGAGCAGCTGGGACCCCAGCTCCCTCACTGTCAAGGCCCTCACCTCTATGGCCTCTGTGTGTGTCCCATCTCTCTGGCCAGAACGCACACTCCTTCAGCCCAGGGCCACAGCATTTGCCCCCAGCCTGACCCCTACTCCACTGATGTTCTGCCATAGTCCCCAAAGCAGCAAGAGGCACTGATCAATTAATTGGGACTTCTTTCTTTTCTTGTACTGCCAAGAGATTCAGGCCAATCATTTGCTTGTCTGAGTTAAGAAGTTCGCTTGTCTCTGGTGTGTTTAGCCCCAGCGTGCCATCCACAGAACGGGGCTGGGTTTGAATTCCACCACACCGTTATACACTGATCTTCTTCATGACTCCACTCCGCCCAAGTGTCACTGGAAGTTTGGGAGTCAGTGAGTTCAAAGCACAGGCTTTACTGGATTTACATCTTAGCTTCTTTACTTAGTAGCTTCACCGTTGGGAAACTTCTTTGTCCTTTCTAAGCCTCCGTTTCCTCATCTGTGAGTTGGGGGGGATGGAAATATCACACGATTTCAGGGGGCTGCACAGCAACTAAATGCAGTTGTGTGGGTCACATCTTTGGAAAACATGCCTGGCACACACTAAGGATTAAATAATTAGTGGTGCTGATTATTCCAAGTTCACCAGAGCTCTCACCTGCGGCAGGGCTTCAACCCCCGAGTCTGGCTTCAGCCTGGGTACCTGTAATAGCTGCTATCAGCCCTAAGTCTAACCTGCCTACTGGGCATCTTTACCTGGATACCCCATGGTACCTCCACCTCACTATGTCCCACACGAAGATCATGCTCTTCTCTCCCCTCAAGCTTGCTACCTTCTCCTCCTCTCTTCTGGTGGAAGACCACTGCTCAGTCTTCCAGTCTCAAAATATTTGAGACATCCTCAGCTCTCTCTCTTACCCCAGAACCACCCGGCCAGCAGCTCTTGTTGAGTCTTCCCCAGCATTGCCTCATGTTGCCTGATATGATCTGGCTGTGTTCCCACGTGTTGTGGGAGGGATCTGGTGGGAGATAATGGAATCATGGGGCAGTTTCCCCTATACTGTTCTTGTGAGAGTGAATAAGTCTCACTATCTGATGATTTTATAAGGGGGTTCCCCTTTCATATGGCTCTCATTCTCTTCTTGCCTGCCACCATGTAAGATGTGCCTTTCACCTTCTGCCGTGACTCTGAGGCCTCCTTAGCCACATGGAACTGTGAGTCCATTAAACCTCTTTTTCTTTATAAATTACCCAGTCTCAGGTATGTCTCTATCAGCAGCGTGAGAACAGACTAATACATTGCCCCTTCCTTTTTCTCTTCCCATGGCTGCCGTGTAGTTCAGGATCATACCATCTGCTTCCTTCCTCTTACAAACCCCACTCTCTACCCACTCTATCCTGTCTTCTGCAATCAAAGGTTAAATTAAAATATGAACATGCTCCACCTACAGCTACAGACCTCCCATAGCTCCTCACTATGCAGAAGAAAATGCAAGCTCTTTCGTATCCTGTTGAAAGCCCTCTGCAGTGTAACGCCAATGCTATACTTACGTCTGTTCTCAGTCATTCTCACCGAGTACCCTACATTCCAGCCCCACAAAACCCACTCCTCTCCTTCCATGCCGGGTCCCTTCATGACTCTGTAACTTTGAACTTTCTGTTCCCACTGCCTGGAATGATCTTCCTCATATTCTCTGCCTGGAGAAAACGAACCTCTGGTATTTTTTTTTTTAACATTATAAGCCATTCCCTGCTATATTCCTGTATTCCCATAGGACTTACCATCTCTGTTTTGCAATTACTTGCATGTCAGGCTCTTTACTGATACTGTGAGCTTCTGCAGGGCAGGACTGTGTGCTATGAACCTGTTTCTGTATCTTCAGTGCCTACCTCCAGACACTTCCACAGTGGGTACCCACTAGATGCATAAATGAAGACATCTCTTGCATCTGCTATCTGGGACCTTGGGTCTCCATTTTCCTGCCCTAGAGCTTGTAACTCAGCTGTCAGAGCTTCCCTCAGTTAATGTCAATTGCCTCTGATATCTAGGAGTTTGTTTGTGGACCTCTGCTGCAGACAATTCTTATCACAGAAACCTGGAAGGGATTCTTGGGAATTCAGGTCCAAACCCAGCCAGAAACATCCTTTCTTTTCATCTATCTCTTGTTCCAATTTTGGTACTGAAAGAGTGAGCCTGAGAAGAAGAGAATAGCCCAGCGGGTGTTACCTGTGGGTCTGGATGTCGGCTGACGATGATGGGGACCGGACCGGGATCACAGTGACTCAGGATCGTGTAGACTTCGTTGAGTGTCATGCAGTGCACAGGGGAATCACTGATTTCCACAATCTCATCCCCACATCTGTTCAAGCATCAACAAGAAGCCATCAGTAAGAGAATCAATGACACATGTGAATGGTCCCTGCCTCAGGGGCCCACTCCTGGCCGGGCTGTTTGATGAGATCTAAAAATCACATGAATAAGTACACCTTCCTAGCTACCAGACCAGAACTCAGAACAGGGCAGACCAAAGCAGCACATCTCACACCCCCTTACTGCACAACCACAAAGTGGCAGATATTTCATATCTACGGTGGGTCAACATTAATCAAAGTTCATCTGTAACTTTCCTCCTTTTCACATTTAAGGATGCCCATTAAAGATTGAGAATGTGCTTTAGCGAATTCAACTGAATTACCAGTTAACTAAGATTTCATCCACCACATCCTCTCCTTGGGCCTCAGTGTTCCCGTAGGTAGACTAGTTAGGAGGAACAATTGGATCTAACATAGCACACACAGGATGTTAGATGTCAGACCTAACGTCCTATATGTGCTAACAGGGGGAGAAAAAATAACTCAGCAGGAGAGCAGCTAAGATTCTTGCAAAAAGGAGAAAGGGTGGTGGTGTTCATTCTAGCTGTAAGGTGGGAAGAGAGTTAATAGCAATGTAAACCTAAAAAAAAATGGTAGAAAAGATGGGGTCACATAGATACATGGAGGTTTGTATAACCCAGTCCCCTTCCCGATCTAGGTAGAGAAATTGAGTTGCAGAGGGTGAACAGACTTCCCTGATCTAGGTCTGCTGAGGAATTGACAAACTTTTTCTGCAAAGGGCCAGGGAATATTTCCCATGTTGCATGCTTTGCTGTACCGTCTCTGTTGAAACGACTCAACTCTGCTGTTATGTTAACAAGACAGCTGCGGCCACAGAGGAGGCATAAACAAATGAGCCTGGCTTTGTTCCCATAGAATTTTATTCAAACAAACAAAGCAAAACAGTGAGAGGCCCCAGTTTGCAGACCCCTGGCCTAGCTGGTCATCAGCAGCTCCAGGACTGGAACTCCAGCCTCCTGAAGCTGATTTCCCTCTGTCTCCTGCTGTGTTCTGTGGCTTCCTTCTGCTGAGTTCATCCCCCTTCACCCTTGCTAGGAGAGTATTCGTTTTTACTGCTGTAACTGAAGACCATGGTCATAGAGCACCAGATGCTAGGAAAAGCAGAAGCTTCGAGAATAATCCGTACCCCACTGCAGATCTAAGGAGGAGGCACTCTCTGCCTGAGGGTGCTGGGACAAAGAGGAGCACTCTGAGCCTGCGGTGAGTCCCAAGTACCAGCACAGCAGCTCAGCAAATCACCTGCTGCCCCTCTGCAGGTAACAGCAAATCCCTTTCTGATTCAGAAGCTCCATCAAGACAGCATCGTAAGCAGGGATGGCAGAAAACCCTTTAAAAAGATGGCAAAACCCTCCTGATTTAGGAAAATCCAAAACCAGTGAGAGAAGATATGTTTGTACTATACATGAATGTTACAGTGCAAACAAAGTATTCTAATGCATTAAATTTTAACAGATTTTTAAAAATCAAATTCAGATCACTATTGAAAAGAAAATTTAGATCTGAACTTCTCTTAGAAATTGTTTATAAAAAATATATCTGGAATACCCCAAAATATTTTGTTATGCCAGAAAGAACCTGTATTTCTACTACTGATATTTTATCTCTCTCTCTTTCTCATTTTTTTTTTTTTTTTTTTTTTTTTGAGACAGGGTCTCTCACTGTTGCTCAGGATGGAGTGCAGTGGCGCAATCTCAGCTTCCTGCAACCTCTGCCTCCCGGGCTCAAGTGATCCTCCTGCCTCAGCCTCCCAAGTAGCTGGGATTACAGGCATGTGGCACCAAGCCCGGCTAATTTTTGTATGTTTAGTAGAGATGGGTTTTGCCATGTTGGCCAGGCTGGTCTTGAACTCCTGGCCTCAGGCCATCCATGTGCCTCGGCCTCTCAAAGTGCTGGCATTACAGGCGTGAGCCTCGGTGCCCAGCTTAGTAATATTTTTGCCATTAAGCCACCATTTCTGTATAGAATTCATACATTAACGTCATCAAAGCTCCTATTTATGTCATTGTAAATTCTATATGAAATCTGAATTAAAGTGTGTTTATTTCATGTTTTCTGTGTTGAGTTGGTGTTCTCTGAGACAATGCTTCTTAAACTGTAATATGCATACTCATTCATGGGGATTTTGTTAGAATGCAGGTCCTGGCTCAGCAGGTCTGGGTGGGGTGTCTGAGATTTCATATTTCTAACAAGTTCCCAGTTGCTGTTGATTCTGCTGGTCCAGCCCACACTTTGAGGAACACAACTCTGAGCTATGCCCGGATCATTGGTTTTTTTTTTTTTTTTGAGGCACCTTTGGGACTTTATTAGATAACCAGACCCCAGCTCCAGCCACAGGCTTGAACAGCCCACTGGGGGTGGCCTCAGAACCCCACAGGTTCTCTGCCTCCCGGCCCCACCCTGGGATTTCTCAGGGTCACAAATGTGTGCAGGGGAGGGGTGTGCCGGCCACAGTGGGAAGTCGTGTTCGAGCCACCCCACCTCCATCTGGTCCTGGCAGGCCCCCCACACCTGGCTCTGCCGTGGGAGCCGAGAACAAAGACCCTGCCCACCCCACTCCTGCTGGCCCCGGGGGCTCGGCCAGCACCCACCCTCCCAGTGGCCTGAGCGGGGGCTGGGGTGCAAAGCCTCACTCCCTCTAAGCCAAACTGAAAAATGCATCTCCCAGGAGTGTCTTGGGGGGCAGGAAGGAGGCCTGCCCCTCCTCAGCCAGTGCTCACAGCAAGGTGTGTCCTAGGGGGCAGCGCAGCGGACCCCACCACAAGACCATCCTTTATGGCTCATCTCCAAACCAATCTCCCGACATTCTAAGGTATTTCTTCCCTGATTGTAAGTCAGGGGTCTATTCTGACCAGAAGTGAGGACATACCGGAGGCGTCCATCCAGATGCGCCACGGATCCCGGTGAGAGCGTGTGGACGAAGATGCCGGAGATGCACTGGAAGTAGGGCACGCTGCACAGACCGATGCCCAGGCCCACGCCAGCCTCTGCAAGGCAGAACGGGGCGGACAGGGAGACCGGGACTGAGCTTTCTCAGGGGCCCACCCGTCCAGTGGGTGCCACAGACATGGCCCCCTGGTGATTATGGCTTTCCTCCCACTCGTATTCATGGAGCAGTCACCGTGTGCAGGCACTGCTCTAGGCTCAGAACAGTGACCAAGGCAGGCAAGGAATAGCGGGGAAAGACTAGGAAGGAAGGAGGCAAGGAGGCAAGGAGGCAAGGAGGCAAGGAGGGAAGGAGGGAAGGAGGGAGGTCGGGAGTGCGGCAGGGAGGGAAAGAGTGACGAGGCGTGGGGGGATGGGGGGGGGCGGGGGGGG
>CAUYLG010022118.1:0-46917 GCA_963573385.1 Cacajao melanocephalus
GACGAAGTCTTGCTCTGTCGCCCAGGCTGGAGTGCAGTGGCACGATCTCAGCTCACTGCAAGCTCCACCTCCTGGATTCAAGTGATTCTCCTGCCTCACCCTCCCTAGAGTAGCTGGGACTACAGGCACACGCCACCACACCCAGCTAATTTTTTGTATTTTTCGTAAAGTTGGGGTTTCACCATATTGGCCAGGCTGGTCTCGAACTCCTGACTTGGTGATCCGCCTGCCTCAGCCTCTCAAAGTGCTGGGATTATAGGCGTGAGCCACCATAGCCTGCCAATGTTGAGCATTTTTTTCATGTTTGTTGGCCATTCATATATTTTCTTTTGAGAATTGTCTATTCATGTCCTTAGCCCACTCTTTGATGGGATTTTTTCTTGCTGATTTGAGTTCCTGGTAGATTCTGGATATTAGTCCTTTGTTGGATGAATAGTCTGTGAAAATTTTCTCCCACTCTAGGGGTTCTCTGTTTACTCTGCTGATTATTATTTTTTTGCTCTGCAGAAGTTTTTTAGTTTAACTAGGTCTCATGTATTTAATTTTGTTTTTGTTGCATTTGCTTTTGGGTTCTTAGTCATTAACTCTTTACCTTAGCCAATGTCTAGAATAGTTTTTCCAACGTTATATTCTAGAATTTTTATGGTTCCAGGTCTTCAAGTCTTTGATCTATCTTGAATTATTATTATTATTTTTTTAATGGAGTCTGGCTTTGTCACCCAGGCTGGAATGCAGTGGTGTGATCTCGGCTCACTGCAACCTCTGCCTCCTGGGTTCAAGAGATTCTCCTGCCTCAGCCTCCTGAGTAGCTGAGACTAGAGGTACGCACCACCATGACCAGCTAATTTTTGAATTTTTAGTAGAGATGGGGTTTCACTATGTTGGTCAGGCTGGTCTCAACTCCTGACCTCATGATCTGCCCTCCTCAGCCTCCCAAACTGCTGGGATTACAGGCATGAGCCACCACACCTCACCTTTTAACTGTTTCTTTCTTTCTTTCTTTTTTTTTTTTTTTTCTGGGACAGAGTCTCCCTCTTTCGCCCAGGCTGGAGCGCAGTTGTGCGATCTTGGCTCACTGCATCTTCCTCCTCCTGGGTTCAAGCGATTCTCCTGCCTCAGCCTCCCATGTAGCTGAGATTACAGGCACGTGCCACCATGTCTAGCTAATTTTTTAAATTTTTAGTACAGACAGGATTTCACCTTATTAGCCGGGATGTTCTCCATCTGTGGCCTTGTGATCTGCCTGCCTCGGCCTCCCAAAGTGCTGGGATTACAGGAATGAGCCACTGTGTCTGGCCTGAGTTGATTTTTGTATAGGGTGAGACATGAGGATTAAGTTTCATTATTTTACATGTGACTTGCCAACAATCACAGCACCATTTGTTGTTGAATACGGCATACTTCTCCACTGTATGTTTTTGTTTGCTTTGTCAAAGATCAGTTGGCTTTAAATACTTGGCTTTATTTCTGGGTACTCTATTCTGCTACATTAGTGTACATGCCCATTTTTATACCAGTACCATGCTGTCTTGATAACTATAGCCTTGTAGTATAGTTTGACGTCAAGCAATGTGATGCCTCCAGATTTGTTCTTCTTACTTAGTCTTGCTTTGGCTATGTGGGCTCTTTTTTGGTTCCATACGAATTTTAGGATTTTATTTTTATAGTTCTATGAAGAATACTGATGGTATTTTGACAGGAATTGCATTGAATTTGTAGATTGCTTTTAACTGCATGGTCATTTTCACACTATTGATTCTACCCATCCACAAACATCAGATGTGTTTCCATTTGTTTGTGTCATCTATGGTTTATTTCAGCACTGTTTTGTAGTTTTCCTTGTAGAGATCTTTCACGTCCTTGGTTAGGTATATTCCTAAGTATTTTATTTTTTTTTACAGCTGTTATAAAAGAGGTTGAGTTCTTGATTTGATTCTCAGGTTGGTCATTGCTGGTGTATAGCAGTGCTACTGATCTTTGTACATTGATTTTATATCCTGAAACTTTACTGAATTCATTTATCAGGTTTAGGAGCTTTTTGGGTGAGTCTTTAGGGTTTTCTTTTTTTTTCAGCCCTACGTTTTACTGGTTTGTTGTCAAAGTCTTTAGGGTTTTCTAAACATACAGTCATATCATTGACAAACAGCAACAGTTTGACTTCCTCTTGACCAATTTGGATGCCCTTTCTTTCTTTCTTTTGTCTGATTGCTCTGGCTAGGACTTCCAGTACTATGTTGAATAGCTATGATAAAAGTGGGCATCCTTGTCTTGTTCCAGTTCTCAGGGAGAATGCTTTCAAGTTTTCCCTGTTCAGTATAATGTTGGCTTTGGGTTTGTCATAGATGGTTATTACCTTGAGGCATGTCCCTTCTTTTTTTTTTTTTTTTTTAAGGTGGAGTCTCCCTCTGTTGTCCAGGCTAGAGTGCAGTGGTGCGATCTTACCTCACTGCAACCTCCACCTCCTGGGTTCAAGAGATTCTCCTGCCTCAGCCTCCTGAGTAGCTGGGATTATAGGTGCACACCACCACACTGGGCTAATTTTTGTATTTTTAGTAGAGATGGGTTTTTGCCATGTTGGCCAGGCTGGTCTCGAACTCCTGACCTTGTGATCCACCTGCCTTGGCCTTCCAAAGTGCTGGGATTACAGGTGTGAGCCACCATGCCCAGCTTGGTTGGTGGATTTTTATCCATTCTGCCATTCTGTATCTTTTCAGAGGAGCATTTAGGCCATTTACATTCATCTTTAGTATTGAGATGTGAGGTACTGTTTTATTTATCATGCTAGTTGTTGCCTGAATACCTTGTTTGGTTTTCATTGCTTTATTTATTTATAGGCCCTGTGAAATTTTTTTCTTTTTTTTTTCTTTTTCTTTTTTGTTTTTTTAGAGACGGGGTCTTGCTATGTTGCCCGGGCTGGAGTGCAGTGGCTGTTCACAGGCACAATCCCATAACTGATCAGCACAGGAGTTTTGACCTGCTCCATTTCCGACCTGGGCTGTTTCACCCCTGCTTAGGCAACCTGGTGGTCCCCTGCTCCCAGGAGGTCACCATACTGATGCTGAACTTAGTGTGGACACCAATCATTATTGTGCACTACAGCCCAGAACTCCTGGACTCAAGCAATCCTCCCACCTCAGCCTCGCTAGTAGCTAGGACTACAGGCATGTGCCACCGTGCCCAGTGGCCCTATGAAATTTATGCTTTAAGGAAGTTCTATTTTCATATATTTTAAAGTTTTATTTCAATATTTAGAACTCCTTTTAGCATTTCTTGTAGTGCTGGCTTAGTAGTGGCAAATTCTCTCAGCACTTGTTTGTCTGAAAAAGACTTTCTCTCTTTTTCATATATGAAGGTTATTTTTGCTGGATACAGAATTTTTGGCTGACAATTATTTTGTTTGAGGAGGCTAAAGATAGGACTTCAATCACTTCTGGCTTGTAGAGTTTCTGCTGAGAAATCTGCTGTTAATCTGCTAGGTTTTCCTTTAATTTAATTTAATTTTATCTATTTATTTATTTATTTGAGACAGAGTTTTGCTCTTGTTGCCCAGGCTGGAGTGCAATGGCACAATCTCAGCTCACTGCAACTTTTGCCTCCCAGGTTCAAACAATTCTTCTGCCTCAGCCTTCCTTGCAGCTGGAATTACAGGCATGTGCCACCATGCCTAGCTAATTTTATATTTTTAGTAGAGATGGGATTTTCCATATTGGTCAGGCTGGTCTTGAACTCCTGACTTCAGGTCATCTGCCCACCTTGGCCTCCCAAAGTGTTGGGATTGCAGGCATCAGCCACTGCTCCTGGCCAGGTTTTCCTTTATAGGATGTCTGAGGCTTTTGCCTCACAACTCTCAAGATTCTTTCTTTTGTTTTGGCTTTAGATAACCTGATGACTATGTGCCTAGGTGATGACTATGTGCCTAGGTGATGATCTTTTTGCAATTAATTTCCCAGGTATTCTTTGAGCTTCTTCTATTTGGATGTTTAAATCTCTAGCAAGACCAGGGAAGTTTTCCTTGATTACTCCCTCAAATAAGTTTTCCAAACTTTTAGATTTCTCTTCTTCCTCAGGAATACCAATGATTCTTAGGTTTGGTCATTTAACATAATCCCCAAATTCTTGGAGGCTTTGTTCATTTTGTAAAATTCCTTTTTCTTTGTCTTTTTCTGATTGGGTTAATGCAAAAGCCTTGTCAAGCTCTGAAGGTTTTTCTTCTACTTGTTCTAGTCTATTGCTGACACCTTTGAGTGCATTCTGTGTTTCTCTGAGTGTGTCTCTCATTTCCAGAAGTTGTGATTGTTTTTTCTTTTTCTTTTTTTCTTTTTTTTTCTGAAATGGAGTTTCCCTCTTGTTGCCCAGGCTTGAGTACAATGGTGCAATCTTGGCTCACCGCAACCTCTGCCTCATGGGTTCAAGTGATTCTCCTGCCTCAGCCTCCTGAGCAGCTGGGATTACAGGCATGCACCATCACACCTGGCTAATTTTTGTATTTTCAGTAAAGACAGTGTTTCTCCATTTTGGTCAGGCTGGTCTCAAACTCCCAACCTCAGGTGATCTGCCACCTTGGCCTCCCAAACTGCTGGGATTAGAGGTGTGAGCCACTGCACCTGGATGACTGTTTTTTATTTATTATATCTCTCGAAAATTTTTCATCCATGTCCTGTACTGTTTTAAAATTTTTTTTTTTGTTTTTTTGAGACAGGGTCTTGCTTGTCACTCAGGCTGGTGTGCAATTGCATGATTTTGGCTCACTGCAACATCTACCTCCTAAGTTCAGGTGATCCTTCCATCTCAGCATCCCAAGTAGCTGGGACTACTACAGGCATGCACCACAAAGCCAGGATGATTTTTTTTTTTTTTTTTTAAAGTAGAGACAGGTTTTTGCCATATTGGCCAGGCTGGTCTCAAACGCCTGGCCACAGGTGACCTGCTTTGGCCTCCCAAGTGCTGGGATTACAGGTAAAAATCTGGCCCGATTTTTACATTTAAGTTGGTTTTCACCTTTCTCTAGTATCACCTTGAGTAGCTTAATAATCAACCTCTGAATTCTTTATCTGGCAATTCAGAGATTTCTTCCGGGTTTGGATGCATTGATAAGAAGCTAGTGTGGTCTTCTGTGGGTGTTAAGGAACCTTGTTTTGTCGTATTACCAAAATTACTTTTCTGATTTCTTCTCATTGGGTAGACTATTTCAGTGGAAAAATCTGGAACTCAAAGGCTACTGTTCAGATTCTTTTGTCCCACAGGGTGATCCCTTGATATGGTGCCTTCCCCCTTTCCTTAGGGATGGGAGCTTTCTGAGCGCTGGACTGCAGTGATTATTGCTCTTCTAGGTCTAGGCATCCATCAGGGCTTCCAAGCTCCAGGATCGTGCTGGGGAGTGTCTGCAAAGAGTCCTGTGATGTGATCCATCTTCAGGTCTCCCAGCTATGGATACCAGCACCTCCTCTGGGGGAGATGACAGGGGAGTGGAATAGACTCTATGAGAAGACTTAGTTGTAGATGTTTAGTGTGCTGGCTTTCTCAAATGCTGGTTATGATAGCAGTGATGTTGCCACATGGACAGAACCTCTGTTTAGCCAGCATGTTGCAGGTAGTGAAATTAGCTGTTTTTTCCTTCCTTATCATGAGTTGCTGTAATATCCTGAGTTGGTTGGCCTCCAGCTAGGAGGTGGTACTTTCAGGAGAGCACCAGCTGTGACAGTAGAAGGAGGATATAAGCTTGCCCTTGGTTGGTCAGGGTAAGTGTTCAAGTTTCTCAGATGATGAGTAGGGCCATAAAGCTCCCAAGAGTTTGTCTTTTGTGATTGGCCACCGGGGTATAGGGAAATACAATCAGGTTGCGGCAGAATTACTCAGGTCTGAGCTCAGACGCTTTTGCCACAGCCACGTGGGGGATGGGAGCTGATTCTCAGGCAAATAGGGTTATGTTCCGGTGTGGCTTATGGCTGCCTCTGTCACCAGGGAAGTGGGGGAAAGTCAGCAGCCACAGGGCTCACCCAGCTCCCACTGAGTTGGCAAGGCCGGTTTCACTCCCACTGGGCCCTGCTAAGAGCACACTTTATCTCCAGGCAGCTGGTGGGCAGGACTCAGACCTAGCCCTAGGGTATAAGCTTCCTCACTGAAAAAGCAAGCATGGCTTTCAGGCCTTGCCCCTCCCTGTCTGCCACACTGTCAGCTGCAGCTCCTATGCTCCTTTCTGCAGTTCACTTTCACCCCGATTTCTGCTCGACAGAGTTTGCACCCAGTCAAAATTATTACAAAGTTCAGTTGGAAGCTTATTTCGCCCTGTGACCCTGCCCAAATTCTGCCAACTGTCTTCTCACAGGCCTCTGTGAGATACAGTCAAGGATGGCTTCCCTGGCCTAAGCTGGAGAATGGGAGTGCCTACAAGGGTCTTCCCATTACTGCTGCTTCTTTTCTATTTTGCACTAAACCCATTTCGGCTCTAGGCAAGGTTAAATCCTTCTTCCATAATGTGGGTTTTCAGGTTCCCCAGTGGAGATGTGTGTTCCAAGGCATATTTCCCCCTTCTCACACTTTGGGAACTCATAATTTTTCACTCGTCTCATAGAATTTGCAGTGGTGTGCTGTGAGGCTGAGGTGGGAGGATTGCTTGAGCCCAAGAGTTTGAGACCAGCCTGGGCAACATGGCAAGACCCAGTCTCAGTCTGTACAAAAGGTTAAAAAGTAGCTGGGCATGGTGGCATACCTCTGTAATCCTAGCTATCAGCAGGCTGAGGCAGGAGCGTCACTTGAGCCCCAGGGTTTGAAGCTGCAGTGAGCTATTGTTGTGTCAGAGTACTCCAGCCTGTGTGACAGAGCAAGACTGTGCTTCTAAATAAATAGACTATTTCTTAAAGCAGTTTTAGTTTCATGTAGGTTTTTTTGTTTGTTTGTTTATTTTGAGATGGAGTCTTGCTCTGTCACCAGGCTAGAGTGCAGTGAAGTGATCCTGGGCCACTGCAACCTCTGCCTCCCAGGTTCAAGTGATTCTCCTGCCTCAGCCTCCTGAGTATTTGGGACTATGGGCACACTACATCACACTCAGCTAATTTTTGTATTTTTAGTAGAGACGGGGTTTCACCATGTTGGCCAGGATGATCTCAATCCCTTGACCTTGTGATCTGCCTGCCTTGGCCTCCCAAAGTGCTGGGATTACAAGCCTGAGCCACCATGCCCAGCTCATGTAGATTTGAGGTAAGGAGTCTAACTTCATTCTTTTGCATGGAGCTATCCAGTTGCCTAGAACCATTTGTTGAAAGGATGTTTGCTTCTCATTGAATTGGTACCCTAGTTGAAAAATCAATTCAACACAGATGTATGAGTGTATTTATAAAATCTTAATTCTATTACATTGGTCAATATGTCTATATGTAGGCAATATGTCTATATATAGGCAATACCATATATGTCTATATGTAGGCATATAGACAATATATGCCTACATATACCAATGCATATACCAATATATGTCTATATATCTACATGCATATACCAATATATGTCTATATGTAGGCAATACCATACCTTTTTGATTGTTTTGTTTTGTGAGACACAGTCTCACTCTGTCGCCCAGGCTGCGGTGTAGTGGCATGATCTTGGCTCACTGCAACCTCCGCCTCCTGGGTTCAAACGATTTTCCTTGACCTTCCAAATAGCTGGGATTACAGGCATACGCCAGCACGCCTGGCTAATTTTTGTATTTTTTTAAATTGAGATGGGGTTTCCCCATGTTGGCCAGGCTGGTTTCTAACTCTTGACCTCAGGTGATCCACCCACCTTGGCCTCCCAAAGTGCTGGGATTATAGGCATAAGCCACCGCACCCAGCCCTTTTCTTTTCTTTCTTTTTTTTTTTTTTGAGATGAAGTTTCACTATTTTTGCCCAGGCTGGAATTCTAAAAGAATTCTTTTAGAAATACTAAACAATTTGTGGATGAAGTAATTTTTTTTTTTTTTAGACCGACTCTTGCTCTGTCTCCCAGGCTGGAGCACAGAGGCAAAATCTCGGCTCACTGCAACCTCCACCTCCCGGGTTCAAGCGATTCTCTTGCCTCAACTTCCCGAATAGCTGGGACTACAGGCACACACCACCACACCCAGCTAATTTTTTGTATTTTTAGTAGAGACAGGGTTTCACCATGTTGCCCAGGCAGGTTTTGAACTCCTGAGCTCAGGCAATCTGTCCGCCTTGGCCTCCCAAAGTGCTCAGACAACAGGCATGAGCCATTGCACCTGGCCATTTTGTTTTGTTTTTTGTTTGTTTTTGAGACAAAGCCACGCTTTGTCGCCCAGACTGGGATGCAGTGGCACAATCTTAGCTCACTACAATCTCTGCCTTCTGTTTCAAGTGATTCTCCTGCCTCAGCCTTCCAAGTAGGTGGGATTACAGGCATGCACCATCACACCTGGCTAATGTTTGTATTTTTAATAGAGACAGAGTTTCATCATTTGGCCAGACTGGTCTGGAATTCCTGAGCTTAGGTGATCCACCCACCTTGTCCTCCCAAAGTGATGGGATTACAGGCATGAGACACTACTCTTGGCCAGGCTGAGATTTTGACAGTGATTACGTTGCATCTAAAGATCAGTATTGCCATCCTAACAGTATTAATTCTTCTGGCCCATGAACACATGACGTCTTTTCATTTATTTAGGTCTTCTTTAATTTCTTTCAACAATGTTCAGTGTACAAGTCTTGTACTTCTTTTGTTAAATCTACTCTTCAGTGTTCTATTCTTTTTGATGTTATTGTAAGTAGAATTTTTCTTTTCTTTCTTTTTTTTGAGACAGTGTTTTGCTCTTGTTGCCCAGACTGGAGTGCAATGGCATGATCTCAGCTCACTGCAACCTCCGCCTCCCGGGTTCAAGCGATTTTCCTGCCTCAGCCTCCCCAGTAGCTGGGATTACAGGAACAGGCCACCACATCTGGCTAATTTTGTATTTTTTAGTAGCGATGAGGTTTCTCCATGTTGGTCAGGCTGGTCTCGAACTCCTGATCTCAGGTGATCTGCCCGTGTCAGCCTCCCAAAGTGCTGGGATTACAGGTGTGAGCCACTGTGCCTGGCCTTTTATTTGTTTGTTTGAAATGGAGTCTGGCTCTGATGCCCAGGCTGAAGTGTGTGATGTAATCTCAGCTCACTGCAACCTTGGCCTCCCAGGTTCAAGGGATTCTCATGCCTCAGTCTCCCAAGTAGCTGGGACTACAGGCATGTGCCACCACACCCTGCTAATTTTTGTATTTTAGTAGAGACAGGGTTTCACCATGTTGGCCAGGATGGTCTCGAACTCCTGGCCTCAGGTGATCCACCGATCTTGGTTTCCCAAAGTGCTAGGATTACGAGCGTGAACCACCACGCCCAGCCATTGTAAATAGAATTATGTTCTTTCTTTCTTTATTTATTTAAAGACGGGGTTTCACCATGTTGGTTAGGCTGGTCTTGAACTCCCGACCTCAGGTGATCCGCCCGCCTTGGCCTCCAAAGTGCTTGTAGAATTGTGTTCTTTTAACTCCACTTTCAGAGAGAATGTGTACTTCACTGGAAGCAACTGGAGTCCTGTGGTGGTTGCTGTTGTTCTACTTAATGACACTGAAGAACTACAGAGGCCCTTTGTGGGCAGGTATCCAAGGCCTGGATGTTTCTCATGAGACACACATGAGTTCTTTGAGGGCCCCACAGGTCTCCACAGAGCACAGTTCCTTGGTGTGGGACACTGATCTCCAGTTCCAGGATTCCCACTAGTCTCTGATACAGTTTTCATGTTCCTCTGAACCTCATGTTAAAATGTGGTCCCCATGTTAGACGTGGGGCCAAATGGAGGGTGTTTCGCTCAGTCATGGGGCAGGTGCCTCATGAATGCTTGGTGCTGTCCTTGTGGTACTGAGTGGGTTCTCACTCAATTAGTTCCTAAGGGAGCTGGTCACTAAAAACAGACTGGCGCCTCCTCCCACTTCTTGCCTCCTTTCTCACCACGTGATCTCTTTTTTTTTTTTTTTTAAAAAAAACACTTTCAACACATAACCTGGAAGGAACCACATGATCTCTGGACCTGCCAGTTCCTCTTAACCTTCTACCACTGGTGGAAACAGCCAGAAGCCCTTGCCAGAAGCAGATGCTGGCACCACGCTTCTCATACAGCCTGCAGAACTGCAGACCAGATAATCCTCTTTTTCTTATCAATTACCCAGCCTCAGGTGTTCCTTTACAGCAACACAAAAGGGCTAAGACAACATCCTTCTGGGTTTCCTTTTCCACAGTATTCATCCCTCTTGGGTGGTATTCGAGAGGCATAGTGCAAATCCATCTAACTCCCATTGCATCCAGTTGACAAGTAGGGGCTTTTCAGATATTGAGACTTACCATAAAGGTATAGTAATTAATATGGTATAATAAGGCACAGGAATAATAACCTGATTGATAGTCTAGGATATATGAGAAAGTGCCATTACCCACCTGTAGGGAAGAAATGTAATATTCAATTAAAGGTTTCTGAACAATTGCTTGTCAACGTGGAAAAAAATAAAACTAGTTCCTGACCTCACACCACACACAAGTTACTTCCAGGCATAGAAAAGTCTTAAAGGTTGTAAAAAAGTAAAACTTTAAAAATTAAAGAAAAATATAGGAGAATATCTTATAACCTTGGAGTGAAAAATGATGTTTTAAAAAGAAGAAATACCGGGTGCGGTGGCTCACGCCTATAATCCCAGCACTTCAGGAGGCCAAGGCTGGCGAATCACAAGATCAGGAGTTTGAGACCAGCCTGACCAACATGGTGAAACCCTATCTCTACTAAAATACAAAACTTAGCCTGCGGTGATGGAGTGTGCCTGTAATCCCAGCTACTCAGGACGCTGAGGCAGGAGAATCGCTTGAACCTGAGAGACGGAGGTTGCAGTGAGCTGAGATCGCACCACTGCACTCCAGCCTGGGCGACAGAGCAAGATTTCGTCAATGAATCAATCAATCAATGTAATAGGGAAACACACAAACATGCAATAAAGCAACAACCATAATAAAGATCCAAATGTGTGTCTGTAAGTCACATGCCAACATGCACCGCAGTTTCCAGTCTCACCCTCTGCGCCTCTAAACAATGCAGGGCTTTTGTATGACTTGATCTCAGTCTTGGGTGAAGGTGGGAAGGGACTGCCCCCTGCAGCTCTCCCAACTGCTCCTTTTCTGGTTTCCAACAAGCCCATCTCCGTCCCTCCTGCTTCCAGTGCAAGGGTAGGCAAACTTTTTCTGTAAGGGCCAGATAGTAAATATTTTATTTTATTTTATTTTAAGACAGGGTCTCACTCTGTCACCTAGGCTGGAGTGCAGTGGCACAATCATAGGTCACTGCAGCCTCGACCTTTGGGGTGTGAGCCATCCTCCTGCCTCAGCCCTCTGTTTAGCTGGGACAACAGGCATGCACCATTATGCCCAGCTAATTAAAAAAAGTTTTTGTCCAGCGTGACCAACATGGTGAAACTCCATCTCTACTAAAAATACAAGAATTAGCTGGGTGTGGTGGTGTGTACCTGTAATCCCAGCTACTTGGGAGGCTGAGGCTGGAGAATCACCGGAACCAGGGGGGTGGAGGCTGCAGTGAGCTGAGATCGCATCACTGCATTCCAGCCTGGGCAACAGAGTGAGACTGTCTCAAAAAAAAAAATTGTTTTTTGTAGAGACGAGATCTTTTGCTGTGTCACCCAGGCTGGTCTCGAACTCCTGGGCTCAAGTGATCCTCCGTCCTCAGTCTCCCAAAGTGCTGAGATTACAGATGTGAGCCATGGCGCCCAGCCAGGATACATTTTAGACTGTCTGGACCACACAGTCTCTTTCACGCTGACTCAACTCTGTCCTGCAGCCTGAAAACAGCCACAGACAATATGTGAACAGCTGAGGGTGACTGCACTCAAGTGAAGCTATTTCTGGGTGTTGAAATTTGAATTTCAAATAATTTTCACATGTCATGAAATAGAATTCTTTTGATTTTTTTTAAAAACCATTTTAAAATGTAAAAACATTCTTAGCTCATGTGTTGCACAAAAGCGGACAGCAGGCAGGATGGATCTGGCTCAGGGCCTGCAGTTTGCCGACACTTCTTTTTTTGTGTTTTTTTGAGACAGAGTCTCGCTCTGTCACCCAGGCTGGACTGCAGTGGTGCAATCTCGGCTCCCTGCAATCCCGCCTCCTGGGTTCAAGCAATTCTCCTTTCTCAGCCTCCCAAGTAGCTGGGATTACAGGCATGTGCCACCACACCTTGCTAATTCTTATATTTTTAGTAGAGACAGGGTTTCATCATGTTGGTCAGGCTGGTCTCAAACTACTGGTCTCAAGTGATCCTCCTGCCTCGGCCTCCCAAAGTGTTGGGATTACCCGTGTGAGCCACCGTGCCTGGCCCTGACTCTTCTTAATTTGTGGCTTTCGCATGAATCTCCTCCTGGCGATTGGGGTCTTGTGGCTTTATCTTTGCCGCACTGATCAAAATCCCCTCTCTCCCAATGCAGGGATGTGAGTGCCAGTTTCTATCAGAGTGTGATTGAGAGGGAGAAGGATCCTTCTCATGCC
This sequence comes from Cacajao melanocephalus, assembly GCA_963573385.1. NCBI lineage: Eukaryota > Metazoa > Chordata > Mammalia > Primates > Pitheciidae > Cacajao > Cacajao melanocephalus. The sequence goes on from CAUYLG010022118.1 coordinate 12,559, forward strand.
TATTTTTTTGTTCTTCACTGATTTTCCCCCACTGCTTCTGCCTCTGTGCCCATCTCCTCTGCTAGATCTTGACTTCCTAAGGTTCTATTTTCTTCCATGTCCCCATCTTCCCTGTGAACTCTAAATGCCCTTACAAGGTGTCTCATCAGACCTCATGGTTGACAGGGCTTTGTGGCTCATGCCTGTAATCCAGCACTTTGAGAAGCCAAGGCAAGAGGATTGCTTGAGGCCACGAGTTCGAGACCAGCCTGGGTAACATAGTAAGACCTTGTCTCTGCAAAAAATAAAAAAAATTAGCCAGGTGTGGTGGTGCACACCTCTGGTCCCAGCTACTTGGGAAGCTGAGGCAGGAGGATCCCTTGAGCCCAGGAGTTTGAGGCTGCAGTGAGCCATGATTGTGCAGCTGCATTCTAGCTTGGGCAACAGAGTGAGATTCTGTCTCTGAAAAACAAACAAACCAAAGAACTCTGGCTGGGTGTGGTGGCTCACACCTGTAATCCCAGTACTTTGGGAGGCCAAGGCGGCCGGATCATGAGGTCAAGAGACCAAGACCATCCTGGCCGACATGGTGAAACCCCATCTCTACTAAAAATATAAAAATTAGCTGGGCATGGTAGCGCACACCTGTAGTCCCAGCTATTTGGGAAGCTGAGGCAGGAGGATCCCTTGAACCTGGGAGGTGGAGGTTGCAGTGAGCTGAGATCGCGCCACTGCACTCCAGCCTGGCGATAGAGTGAGACTTCTTCCCCCCCACAACAAAAAAAAAGAACTCACGGTTTTGTTCCCCCATGTCTCAAACCCATGGTGGCCAAATGCAACCCAAACTGTCTGTGGGACACAAATTTCACAGGTTTGGAGCAAAATGAAAAAAATGGGGATGATGGAGAAAGTTTTCTATAAGGCTAAATTTATTCTCTTTAAAGGAGTACCTTTTATTCTAAGATGATGCCTTTCATACCTTTTTGGAATTACAATATCTAGTTCTTTGTGAAAATAGATGGTGGTAATTCACAAACAAAAAGTCACTCATGCAAATTGCCGTTTTTTCTTTTGAGAATTTTGCTACATTTTGAAATCCAAAAGACTGAGAACAGCATTACAACTATGACTCACAAGCCTGCATTTCCAGCCCCAACGTCTCTCCTGGGTTCCAGACCCATAGCTCTTAACTAACTGGTGGACGCCTCACCTGGATGCACAATAAGCACCTCCAGCAGCATGTGTAACTCGAAATAATTTATCTTCCTGTCCTCCTTCATGTCATCTCTCCTTCCCACCCCTCGTTGAAATGAACCCAGATTTCCCTTTTCTTCCTGAATTCCCTGGCAAGGTCCAGAACATGGCTTTGCCCTTAATTGCTAGAACTGTGGAGTTTTATTTCCCTCTTTCTGCTTTCTCACTCTCCATGTCTGATCGGTTGCTGAGTTCTGTTGATTTGACCTCAGATAAGTCTATGGTATTTCTTTTCTCCACTGTATCTCCACCACCTCTTCCTCTTTCAGTGTTTAATGGTTTCTTCCCAAGCACTCTTTGCTCTATCAGCTTTCTCTCCAGTGGCCAATCCACTACAATTGGTAGTCACTGTATTAGTCTGTTCTCGCACTGCTGTAAATTACCGAGACTGGGTAATTTATAAGAAGAGAGGTTTAACTGGCCACGGTTCTGCAGGCTGTATGGGAAGCATGGCAGCATCTGCTTCTGGTGAGGCCTCAGGAAGCTTCCAGTCATGGTGGGAGGAAAAGGGAGAGCCGGCACTTCACATGGCCAGAACAGGAGGACGAGAGCGAAGCAGGAGGTGCCACACACTTTTAAACAACCAGATCTCACGAAATCTCACTATCACCAAGACAATCCCCAAGGGGGTGGCACTAGATTTCATGAGAAATCCACCCCCATGATCCAGTTACCTCCCACCAGGCCCCACCTCCAGCATTAGGGATTACATTTCAACAAGAGATTTGAGTGGGGACACAGATCCAAACCATTTCAGTCATCTTCCTGAAAGAGACTTGATATGTCAATCACCTGCTCAAAGAAACCAGCAAGTTCGATAGAATGAAGTCATGGTTTCCTCATCCTCCTACTCAAGGCCCTCTGTGATTCTCCCCCAGCCACCTTGCTACACTCACTGTTGATTCCTTCTCCCCGGCATTCCCTATTCCTATCATTCAAGACGATTTAATCATTGAATATCTTTGGCTTCCATCTTTCTTCCTTTGCTAATGGCGTTTCTCTTATTTAGAATTCCCTTACTCTCTCCAAGTAACTGAATTCTTCTCTGTCTTTAAGACCTAACCTAAGTGTCACTTCTTCTATGCAGTTTTCCTTGAATTTGTCCATACCTGTCTCTTCCCGACCAATAATCAAAACAATCTTTTCCCAATACTAAATGGAGCATTTCTGGCCTGCCTCAAAGCCCTGCGCTGGCTACCTATTGCCCTAATAAAAACGTAAACACTCAGCATTGCCTGCAAGGCCCTGGTGTATCTGCCCACATTGCACTTTCCAACCTCATTCCTCACCACCCGTGTGATGGTTCATTTTTCGGGTCAGCTTGACTGGGCCTGGATATTTGATCAAACGTGATTTCTGTTGTGTCTACAAGGGTGTTTTTGCATGAGATTAACTTTTTTTTTTGAAACAGAATCTTGCTCTGTCACCCAGCCTGGAGTGCAGTAGTGTGATCTCACCTCACTGCAACCTCCACCTCCTGGGTTCAAGTGGTTCTCCTGCCTCAGCCTCCCAAGTAGCTGAAATTACAGGCACCTGCCACCATGCCTGGCTGATTTTTGTATTTTTAGTAGAGACAGGGTTTCACCATGTTGGCCAGGCTGGTCTTTAACTCTTGGCCTCAGGTGATCCTGCCTCAGCCTCCCAAAATGCTGGGATTACAGGTGTCAGCTACTGTGCCTGGCCTGAAATTACTTTTTTAATGCCTGTGTCCCTTTCCAGATTCTAAGCTTCTTGAAGGCAGAAGCCTTGACTGTCTTGTTCCTCCCTGTAGCTTCAGCACACAGCACAGTGGCATGAATGTGATGCAAGGATTTTTGCTCCTTAGTTCAGCTAAATCTGGGTTCTTGTCTCGTAACCAGGAAAAAACCAGCATGCGGACACATTGAATGGTGAGGAGGGCGGAATTTATTAAGCAAAAGGAAAGCTCTCAATTAAAGGAGGGGTCCTGCTTGTAGGCTTCCACATCACAAACTGAATACCAGGCCACCACCCACAAGTCGAAAAGGTCAGACTCCTCCCCTGCCCCCCCCCCCTTTTTTTGAGATGGAGTCTTGCTCTGTCACCCAGGCAGGATCTCTGCTCACTGCAACCTCTGCCTCCTGGATTCAAGCAATTCTCCTGCCTCAGCCTCCCAAGTAGCTGGGATTATAGGCACCCACCACTGTGCCCACCTAATTTTTGTATTTTTAGTGGAGATGGGGTTTCACCATGATGGTCAGGCTGGTCTTGAAGTACTGACTTCGTGATCCACTCTCCTTGGCCTTCCAAAGTGCTGGGATTACAGGCGTGAGCCACTGCACCTGGCCTCTTCCCCTGCTTAAGGGGAATTCCTAGTGGACCCACCCCATTCTTCCAGTGGGCAGGTGAGCCCTTAGTCTGGGCCACTCCACATTGGTTTATTCCCTTACTGCACAGGTGTGAAGGGATGGAATTTTTTACTGTGGGCATGTTTAGATAAGCCCCCCGTGCAAATGACCTGGCGGGCCGGAGTTCTCCGGGGACCCTTCACTATTTGCCTGGGCATTTGGCTGTCTCCTGCCTCTATCAAATGGGGAAATGAATGAGTGACTAGATCCCTGTGCTTGTGGCTGGAATGACACTGAAGTGATTATGTTCTGCAGAAGATAAAATCGTCAGGGTAAGAAACGAAGTCAACCGCCTGCCTGCCACAATCTATGTTAAGAAATGTCAATCCTGAAGAAAAAGATGTTTCTCATCTTTTCCTCCCAGTTAAAAAAAAATCACTATTGCGCTATCACAGCTCAGATCAAATTCAATCTAATTAAGGCGACAAGGTGTTTCCGGTTCGGTAATCTTGCTTGTGGTGGTTTTTAAAGTGTGTGCCCAGCTGGACGGTAATAAACGATTAAGAATCAGGGCAGATGAAATCCTAATTTTCGTTTCTTCATGTCTATTTGTTTCCCACTTTCCATAATGACTTCCATATAGAGATAAACATGATTTATAGCTGGGTTTTTAGGTTAAAATGTTGAATTGTGGTTCTTTGATATGCCTCTTTGTTTTCCCTTTGCAGAGACTTTCATAGGAAGCAGGTTGTCCTCCAGCTCTGAGCACCCCTCGAACTTGGGGCAAAATGAAGCTGAATTCACAGCCGCTGAGTTTCCCACAGGCTGACCACATCACTGCTCTAAAAGACCTTGAAGTTGCCTCCTCCCACCTCTGCCACCTCTTACCTTCCTTCTTCCTCCCATACGCTGACTTGGCTAGTCTCCATCAGAGGTTTGGAATGGGATATTTCTTTCATTCACCTATGGTGTAGGAAGTTCTGTTTACAATATTACAGAGGACACTAGATGAACTTAACTACAGAAAAGGGCCCCAAAATAGGAGGCTTCATTCCTCCCTGTAGCCTCAGCATACACACATAGGGCTTCAGCACAGGGCCACATAGGAGGCCATCAATTTGTTGACTAATGTATCTATCTTGTGGGTCTTGAGATCCGTGCTGTGGTAGATGCTAGAGAGCTACAGAGGCACACTATTGTCTGTCTATTCCCTAATAAATGAATGTTTAGTGGATACTTGTCATGTGCAATGCAGAAGATAGCCGTGGGAACTGGAAAACTCCAGTTCCATTGAAGTGGTGAGTGTTGGAAGGAAGGAAGAAAAGAAAGAAGGAAGGGAGGGAGGAAGGGAGGGAGGGAGGGAGGGAGGGAGGGAGGGAGGGAAAGAAGGAAGCCAGGGAGGGAGGGAAGCCAGGTAGGAAACTGGCTGTTTTCTGGTGTGAGTGTGAAGTGTTCACATTGACAAATTGTAAAGAAAACATGAAACACTCACAGGACCCTTTTCTGCTTAGGGTCCCTGTGCCTGGCTGCCCAGTTGTCTGGGGGAGCACTGTTCCCAGCTATCTTCAGTGCCTACTCCTTACCTTCTTCAAGCCTTTCCTCAAATGTTACCTTCTTTATGAAGCCTCCCTGATTATGCTATTTAAAATTACGGTCCACCCAGGTGCGGTGGCTCATGCCTGTGATCCCAGCACTTTGGGAGGCTGAGGCGGGTGCATCACTTGAGGCCAGGAGTTCAAGACTGGTCTGACCAACATGGTGAAATCCTGTCTCTACTAAAAATACAAAAATCGGCCAGGCATGGTGGTGTGCACCTGTAGTCCTAGCTACTCAGGAGACTGAGACAGGAGAACCGCTTGAACCCTGGGGGCAGAGGCTGCAGTGAGCTGAGATTGCGCCACTGCACTCCAGCGTGTGTGACAGCGTGAGACTCTGTCTCAAAGAAAAAAAATTGCAATCCCCACTCCGAAACGTTTTCTGCTTTGCATTCGCAACTCCTCTTTGACCCTCTCAACTGTTTCTTCTTTTATAGACTTATGATCTTCCCACATATTACAGGCACACAGGCACACCTTGTATTTTGTGTGTGTGTGGTTTTTTTTGAGACAGAGTCTTGCTCTGTCACCCAGGCTAGAGTGCAATGGTGCGATCTTGGCTTACTGCAATCTCTGCCTCCCAGGTTCCAGCGACTCTCCTGCCTCAGACTACTGAGTAGCTGGGATAACAAGAGCGCGCCACCACACCCAGCTAATTTTTGTATTTTTTAGTAGAGATGGGGTTTCACCATGTCGGTCAGGCTGGTCTCGAACTTCTGACCTCATAATCTACCTGCCTTGGCCTCCCAAAGTGCTGGGATTACAGGCGTGAGCCACGGCTCCAGGCCAGGCACACCTTGTTTTATTGTGCATTCCTTTATTGTGCTTTGCAGATATTGTACTTTTTACAAATTGAAGGTTTGTGGCAATCCTGCATGGAGCAAGCCTATTGGTGCCATTTTTCCAAGAGATATGTGCTCACTTTGTGTCCCTGTGTCCCATTTTGATAATTGTCACAGTATTTTAAGCGTTTTCATTATTATTATATCTGTAATGGTGATCTGTGATCTTTGCTGTTACTATCGTATTTGTTTTGGGGCACCAAGAATTGTGCCCATAAAATGGGGAACTTAATCGATGAATGTCATGCGTGTTCTGACTGTTCCACTGACAGCTGTTCCCTGTCTGTCTCCCTCTCCTTACACCTCCCTATTAAGATATAGCAATATTGAATCAGGCCACTTAGTACCATAGGATGGACTCGATAAGTGTTCAAGTGAAAGAAAGAGCATTGCACATCTCTCACTTTAAATCGCAAGCTAGGCATGATGAAGCGTAGTGAGGAAGGCATGTCCAAAGCCAAGAAAGCTGCAAGCTAGGCCTCTTGAACCAGTTAGCCAAGTTATGAACGAAAAAAGTTCTTGGGGTTGGGTGCGATGGCTCATGCCTGTAAACCCAGCACTTTGGGAGGCCAAGGTGGGCAGATCACTTGAGGCCAGGAGTTTGAGACCAGCCTGGCCAACATAGTGAAACCCCATCTCTACTAAAAATACAAAAATTAGCTGGGTGTGGTGGCGCATGCCTATCTATAGTCCCAGCTACTCAAGAGGCTGAGGCAGGAAAATCACTCGAATCTGGGAGGCAGTGGCTGCAGTGAACTGATTTTGAACAACTGCACTCTGGCCTGGGTGACAGAGTGGGACTCCATCTCCAAAAAAAAAAAAAAACAAAAACAGTTCTTGGAGGAAATTAAAAGCGTTACTCCAGTGAACCCATGAATGATCAGAAAACAGAGCAACCTTACTGCTGATTATGGCAAAATCAGTGATCAATCAGTAGCCGTCAACCTCGAGGCACAGCCCTCCACCAGCGGAAAGAGTTGCTGAAGGCTTAGATGATGGTTAGCATTTTTTTTAGCAATAAGATATTTTAAAAATTAAGATATGTCCTGGCCAACATGGTGAAACCCCATCTCCACTAAAAGTACAAAAAATTAGCTGGGCGTGGTGGTGCGTGCCTATAGTCCCAGCTACTCGGGAGGCTGAGGCAGGAGAATTGCTTGAACCCGGAAAACGGAAGTCTCAGTGAGTCGGGATCGCGCCACTGCACTCCAGCCTGGCGATAGAGCGAGACTCAGTCTCAAAAAAAAGATAGCATGTACATTGTTTTTTAGACATAATACTATTGCACACTTAATAGACTGTAGTAAAGCGTAAACGTAATTCTTACATGCACTGGTAAACCAAAACAATTGAGTGGCTTGCTTTATCGTGATAGTTGCTTTATTGCAGTCGCCTAGAACTGCAGTATCTCTGAGGTCTGCTTGTACATAATACACTTATTTATTCTGGATATGAGTTACGTGTGCTCTCATCCACACTAGAGTGTAAGTTCTGCAAAGGTTTATCTGTCTTATTCTCGGATGTATCTTAAGTGCCTAGAACAGTGCCTGGCGTGTGACAGATGCCATTTGCATCCAAGTGGCAGGAGTTTGGATGATTGCGGTCTGGACTTCAGATGCTGAAATTAGGGAATGAATGGAGGAAGTGAGACTCTGGATGAAACATGAGCAGGTCAAATTTAGACAACTGAAGGCCACAGGGATGAATAGCCCTGGTAGGGTACCCCAGAGACAGAGGCGCAAATCAAACGTCGGTGAGAAGCCCAACCCATGGGTCCTGGAGAACAAGGATGAAGTGGGAGGGAGGGGCGGGAGACTGAGAACCGGGAAGGCTGGGCAGAGGCGTGCGGACTCTTTGTGGTGAGCCGCGAGGAGACTTGACAGGGAGTGGCAAGATAAAAGCTTTGTGTTAGAAGAGCTGCGCGGGGCTAAATATAGGCTGGACTGCAAAGTGGAGCCAGAAAGTCAGAGACGGCTGCTGGCAAGTTGTAGCCAGAGGCCAGGGAAGGTCTGAACAAGGTGATCAGAAAAGATCATCTGAAACAGATTTTGGAAAAAGCAACGCATTTTTTTCTAATTTTTTATCATGAAAAGTTTCAGGCATACAAAAATATGTAATAGTTATCACCGTACATATACATATGTGTGTATATACATACATGTATGTGATTCAACAACTCCAACAACTGAATTTTAATTGGATTTTAATTTCATTTACCAAGAACCTACAAATGGTGGGTCACAGTAGCTACATTTAGTATACAAAAAACATTCTTCCAATTGTTACAAGTCCTCAGATTCAACATCAGATCATATTTTCTTATTATAATTTCAATAGAGTAAAAACTATAATAGATTTTAAGCATTCTAGGTCCTTGAATATGAGCCTTTGTACAAAATCACCATTCATTAAATGAAATTACTTATGAAGGGAATGAGATACTCTCTGGCTTAGTGTGCCTGTCATCGTAATTTTTGCCAGCAAAATAGGTTTTGTTGGTTGTTGTTTTTTGAGATAGAGTCTCTCCTTGTCAACCAGGCTAGAGTGCAATGGCACAATCTTAACTCACTGTAGCCTCGACCTCCTGGGCTCAAGGGATCTTCCTACTCAGCCTCCTGAGTAGCTCAGAACACAGGCATGTGCCACCGTGCTGGCTGATTTTGTTTATTTTTTGGCAGATGAGGTCTCACTATATTGCCTAGGCTGGTCTTGAGTGCCTGAGCTTGAGCAATCCTGCCACCTTGGCCTCCCAGAGTGCTGGGATTACAGGCAGGAGCCACTGCACCTGGCCATAGCCACTGAGCATGGCAAAGGAAAATAGTTTTTTTTGTTTGGTTGGTTTTGTTTATTTTTTTCTGGAGATAGAATCTTACTCTGTAGCCCAGGCTGGAGTGCAGTGGCACGATCTCGGCTCACTGCAACCTCCGCCTCCCGGGTCCCAGTTCAAGCGATTCTCCTGCTTCAGCCTCCCGAGTAGATGGGATTACAGGTGTGTGCCACCATGCCCAGCTAATTTTTGTATTTTTAGTAGAAACAGGGTTTTACCATGTTGGCCAGGCTGGTCTTGAACTCCTGACCTTATGATCCACCTGCCTTGGCCTCCCAAAGTGCTGGGATTACTGGCATGAGCCACAGCGCCTGGCTGCAAAATAGTTTTTAAACATTCATGTTAGCTGGATAGAGGCAGAAAAAAATATTGTTTTGTTCCTCTCTACAGAAAACAAAAGCTTCTGTGGTCAGTATTTTATGCCAAACCTCCTCTGAGGATGAAGGGCTCTTCTATGCTTCACCATTTTAACCTCTCATTCAGGAAAGGAAAAAGGTAAAGAGTGAAATGTGAAGGGGAAGACTGAGGAAAATGACACTTAGTCTGACATGTTGTTATTTCTTGTTTCCAGCTTTCTTCCTTTCCCTAGTCTTCTGGTTTTTTGTTTGTTTGCTTGTTTTTTTCAGCCTGACCCAGTGTTACTTTCTACGTGTGTCAATTCTAGGCCTGGGAGATGCTGTATTCACAAAATCTCTCCTGGATGACTTGTTTAGAAGCCAGTTCAATACATTCAAACAGTTCCAGAGTCCCTGTTTTAAAACCACAGACACCATGGACCCACTAAGGTTAAGCTGTGCTACAATAAAGTGCTTTGTGTTCTTTGCATAATGAAACTCCCCAGATAAAGGATCTGGCATTGAGCTTTTGAAATATAGATGGTCACGTTCCAGTGAGGTTCCTGGCCACTTTGTTCCCAGAATCCTTGACCCTGGGCTTGTGAATTCCTCATTCTGAGAGGGTCTGGATGGTGTTAGTGGATACTATGCTGTTTCCAGGTAGATGGCTGGACCCTCCAGCTAATAGACCCAAGGGTCAAACGGTCTGGAAGTGGAGTGGCGAGGGAGAGGACTGGCCCATTCTTTGGGAAAAAGTTCCATCCTTTTCCACTTACAATCCTTCAGTCGGTGCTGTCTGTTTATTTCTCTGGTTCATGAGGACAGATGTCCTTGTTCCTTTTTCCCATTCTTTTAAAATTCGTTTTTAATTGAATGTTTAACAAATGAGTGTACTCTCATTGTAAAAAAAATTCAATGCCGGTAAAAACAGAAATCTCCCTTGATTCTTGCTATGGTCTGAAACTGTCCTCTGAAGTTCTTATGTAGAAACTTTTTTTTTTTTTTTTTTGAAACAAGGTCTCACTGTGCTGCCCAGGCTGGAATACAGTGGCTCAGGCATGGCTCACTACGACCTTGAACTCCTAGGCTCAATGATCCTCCCACCTTAGCCTTCCAAGTAGCTGGGACCACAGGCCTGCACCACATGGTGCCTAAGTTTTAAAATTTTTTTGTAGAGACAGGGTCTCCCTGTGTTGCCCAGGCTGGTCTCAAACTCCTGAGCTCAGCAGTCCTCCTGCCTCAACCTCCCAAAGTGCTGAGATTACAGGTGTGAGCCACTGTGCTCATGTCTTATGTAGAAAGTTACTAGCCAATGTGATAATATTAAAAGATGGGGCCTAAGAGGTTGCAGAGACTCTTTTTTTTTTTTTTTTTTTTTTTTTTTTTGAGACAGAGTCTCGCTCTGTTGGCCAGGCATAAGCCATTGCACCTGGTTATGGGAGGGGATTTTTTTTTTTTTAACTCAGAGCTTCCAAATTGGAGATAATGGCCAGGTGTGGTGGCTCACGCTGGTAATCCCAGCACTTTGGGAGGCCGAGATGGGTGAATCACAAGCTCAGGAGTTTGAGATCAGCCTGGCTAACATGGTAAACATCATCTCTACTAAAAATACAAAAAAATTAGCCGGGCATGGTGGCACATGCCTGTAGTCCCAGCTACTCAGGAAGCTGAGGCAGGAGAATCACTTGAACCTGGGAGGTGGAGGCTGCAGTTAGCCAAGAGCACGCCATTGCACTCCAGCCTGAGTGACGGAGCAAGACTGTCTCAAAAAAAAAAAAAAAAAAAAAGATGGGGCCTTCAGGAGGTGATTTGTTAATTCATGGCCCTTATAAAAGGGTGTGCAGGAGTGGATTCATTCCCTTTTCCATCCCTTCTTCCAGGCGAGGACACAGTGTTTGCCCCCTCCAGGTGACACAGTGTTCAAGGCGCCATCTTGGAAGCAGAGACCAAGCCCTCGTCATACTAAACCTGCTAGCACCGTGACTTTGGACTTGCCAGCCTCCACAATGGTGAGAAATAAATTTCTATTGTTTATAAATTACCCAGTCTGTGGTATTTTGCTGCAGCAGCGTAAATGGACTTAGACACTTCCGCAGTTACCAGCCCTCTTCCTCCTAATTGCTATTTTCAGTTTGGTATAATCTGTCCAGATTTTCTTGTCTGCATTTGCATGACCATATTTATATAGAGATGTATATAGTTTTATGTATACATTTACATAATGTCATGCTTTCTGTGGTTTTCCACAACTTACAGCTTTCAATGAACAATATGTCTTTCCCGGCCGGGCGCGGCAGCTCACACCTGTAATCTCAGCACTTTGGGAAGCTGAGGCAGGTGGATCACGAGGTCATTAGATCGAGACCATCGTGGCCAACATGGTGAAGCGCCATCTCTACTAAAAATACAAAAATTAGCTGGGTGTGGTGGCACAGGCCTGTAATCCCAGCCACTCGGGGGGCCAAGGCAGGAGAATCGCTTAAACCAGGGAGTCGAAGGTTGCGTTGAGCCGAGATCGTGCCACTGCACTCCAGCCTGGCAACAGATCAAGGCTCCGTCTCAAAATTTAAAAAAAAGTCTTTCCCTAAGACCATTTACATGGTCTTTTCCATATAAATCTCCATTCTTTATTTTACTGCTGTCTCCCTAATGACGGCTAAATAAATTGTTTCTATTTTTGTTTCTGTTTTAACCATTGCTGTAATAAACATTTTTTGCTGGTTTGTGCACACACCTGAGTACTTCTCTAGGCAGATGGAAACCAGGACAGATACCTGGCAGTGAACTGCTGCTGGAAAGGCATGGACTTTTAATAAAGATGGAGAGTGCCCAGTCGCCATCCAAAACAAGTGGTGTAAGCATAGCTCAGCAGTCCAGAGGAGAGAACATATTTCTCTACCTTGGATATGAACAATCTTGAAATTTTTACCACTCTGTTTTGCACAAAGATACTATCCCACTGTCTACTATGATTTGACTTTCCACGGGAATGAGTGGGATTGAACAACTTCATTCCCCATTTGTATTTTCTCTTGTGTGAATTGCCATGATATTCTGAAATCTATGTTGACTTGCAAAAAACATCCCCTCTATCTTTTATTTCTCACTAAGATTGCCTGCTTTTTATTTTGGCCGATATGTGCTTGCATAATTACAGAAATATGTATGTTGTGAGGGGGTTGGAACGGAAATGCTTCTAGGATCAGCCCCCTCCGAAAAGGTGCTTTTTCCCTGGGTGTCTCACCGAGGGTAAATTCTCATGGGGCCAGGAAACACGAAACCAGTGTCCTGCTCCCCAGGCCGAGCGCATGTTTCATTTAAACCTGACTCCTCTTTTTGGGGGTCTAGACTGCAGTGGAACTGGGAGGCCTGCCCCTGATCTAAAATGGTTTGGAAAGCTTGTAGTCGTTAACGAAGAAAACTGGTCATTAACCAGGTATGGTGGCTCATACCTATAATCCTTTCATTTTGGGTGCTCAGGCAGGAGGATCACTTGAGGCCTGGAGTTCAAAACCAGCCTGGGCAATCTAGCAAGACCCCATCTCTACAATTAAAAAAAATAAATAAACAACCACTCATAGTCTGCCACACAAAGATAACTGCCATTAATATTCTGAAATGCTTTCTTGTCTTTTTTCCTTTTATTTTATCTATAACAAATTTGTATCCTTTTTCACTAAATGTTATTTCATGATGAATTTAATAGCTGTAGTATTGCACACACTTTACTTACTCATGCTTTCACTGTCAAAAGCTGGCCTAGTCTTAAGTTCTTGCGATCGTAAAGACCCCAAGATAAATGCTTCTGAATATCTACAAATATTTTATATCAATTTCTGACAATTCCAAGACAAAATTTTAGAAAGGAAAATACTGGCAAGGTTTCTGTCTCCTGACTGATAACACTGGGTAAAAAATGCTCAACTTTTAAAACACTTATACTCATTTTTGAAATTGCTTTTCAGAGGAGGCACATCTGCTTCCAAAAATGTGCATCAATTTATAATAACAAAAATGTGAGTGCCATTTCACAAAAATCTTGCCATTTCATTTTTAAAAAGTATTTGGCTAATATGATCATAAAAAATGGTAGCTTACTATTGTCCTAAGTTTACATTTCTTAAATATTAAAACTGAATTTTTTAAATGTTCACTAGATATTTCTAATTTTTCTATATTTGTCTCTAAATGTGTTTTCCTCTTTTCTTCTTCTAGGGCTTTAGTGTTTCCCTTACAATTTCTATAAATTCTTAACCTATAAAAGGACTTGGCTTCTACATAAGTTTTTACACATATGCATACATATATATAAATAAACCAAGTTCACAGCCAGGTGCACTGGCTCATTTGAGCCCAGGAGTTCAAGAGCAGCCTCGTCAATGTAGTAAGACTCCGTCTTCACAAAAAATAAATTAAAAAATTAGCCAGGCATGGTGGTGTGTGCCTGTGGTCCCAGCTACATGGGAGGCTGAGGTGGGAGGAGTGCTTTGGCCTGGGAAATTGAGGCTGCCATGAGCTGTGATTGACAACTGTACTCCAGCCCAGGTGAAAGAGCAAGATCCTATCTCAAAAGAAAGAAAGAAAGAAAAAAAAAAGTAATGTAAATTAAATAAAATTTAAAACTAAGTTCATAAGTTTTAGTTATCTAAACCTAACAGTCTCTTTTTTGCAGCAGAGCAAAACCTTGTCTCCAAAAAAACCACAATTTTCAGACTGTATACATGATATCTCTTAATAGCACACAAATTATGTTACAAAAGTAGATCTCACAAGTATATTATTGTTTAGAAATAAACATTTCAATCGACGACATTAAAAGGAAAATTCATTATGCTCTGCAAAATAGGCAGGCATTTATTATAGACAAACATCTAAAAAGGAGTTCAATGTTTTATCTGTCATGCAACACCTAACCATTTTGGTCACTTAATAACACTCGTAAAATATTTATTACAAATACTTTTGAGAACAATCATATAGACCAGTGGTCAGCAAGTTATAAGCTATGGGTCAAATACAGCCCACCTCCATTTTTATAAATATAATTTTATTAAAACATTTATTACTCATGCTCATAATTTACATATTGTCTAATGTGGCTGCCTTCACACTGAGACTGAAGTTGTACAGTTTGCCCTGCAAGGCCTAAGACATTTACTACCTGGCTCTTTACAATACAGACAGCTAAACACCTGAATAAATAATCTTACTGATTTTTAGAAGCTAGCCTAGGCCAGGCATGGTGGCTCATGCTTGTAATCCTAGCACTTTTAGGAGACTAAGGTGGGCATTTCACTTTGAGCTCAGGAGTTTGAGACCTGCCTGGGCAACATGGCGAAACACCATCTCTACAAAAAAAATACAAAAATGAGCCACATGTGGTGTCTCACACCGGTGGTCCCAGCTACTCAGGAGGCCAAAGCTAAAAGATCACTCGAGCTGGGAAGCTCAAGCTGGGAAGCGGAGGTTGCAGTGAGCTGAAATCGCGCCACTGCACTCTAGACTGGGCAACAGAACAAGACTCTGTTTCAAAAAACAAACACGAACCTAGGCTAAGATGGCCAGATCCTAACTCATAGAGCTCATATTCTATGTAGTACAGTGACAATGCGTATACGTAAATAACTTAAAATGCAAGATTTTAAAAGCTAAGTGCTATAAGAAAGGTAAAGAGTATCAGAAAAAGGAAGAGATTCTTTCCAGTGAGGAAAATCAAAGAAGGTATTTTGAAAGAAGTAGCTTTTGCACTCGGTTTGAAGAATAGCTATAATTTGGACATTAAAAAAAAGTGGGGGAGAAGACTTCCAGTATAAAGAAAAGCAGAGCCGTGAAAATATGCAAGCATGACAGTGTACTCTGCGTGGAGAAAGAGGAGAAAATGCTAATAAGCATATTGGGGCAAAGCATAGAGAAGGTTTTCAAAGTCAACATTAGCAGTTTAGATTTTAAGTATAATTATGTTCAGGACTAACTGAGGAACAGTGACTATAACAGTACTTTAGGAAGATCAATCTGGCAACAATATCCGAAATAATTTGAGAGGAGATAGGTAATAAGGAAATTAGTTATTAAACGATTAAAATAATCCAAGAGAGGCCAGGCATGGTGGCTCACACCTGTAATCCCAGCAGTTTGGGAGGCCAAGGTGGGTGGATCATGAAGTCAGGAATCAAGACCATCCTGGCTAACATGGTGAAATGCCATCTCTACTAACACCAACAAAAAATTAGCCGGGCGTGGTGGTACATGCCTGCAGTCCTAACTACTCAGGAGGCTGAGGCAGGAGAATCGCTTGAACCCAGGAGGCGGAAGTTACAGTAAGCCAAGATTACACCACTGCACTCCAGCCTGGGCGACAGAGTGAGACTCAGTCTCAAAATAATAATAATAATAATAATAATAATAATCCAAGAGAAAAGAATGAACATGGTGATAGTGAGACCAGAAAAGAGGATTGGAAAAAAAAACAGATTAAATACATTACTATGACCAAAACCACTCACTTATGAATAAAGCACAGCATCAGAATATGCTTTCTTACTCATATGGTGTAAAAACTTTCATCCCTGTACCATCTCTCCCACCTTGAAAAAAAACGGTAATTATTTCTAATTTGTTCTGATAACCTAAAAAAGAGGATCTACTAGGCCAGGCGTGGTGGCTCACGCCTGCAATCTCAGCACTTTGGGAGGGAGACAGGCGAATCCCTTGAGGCCAGGAGTTCAAGACCAGCCTGGCTAACATGGTGAAATCCCATTGCTACAAAAAATATCGGCCTGGTGGCACATGCCTGTGATCTCAGCTACTTGGGAGGCTGAGGCACGAGAATTGCTTGAACCTGGGAGGTGGAGGTTGCAGTGAACTGAGATCGTGCCACCGCACTTGAGCATGGATGACAGAGCCAGACTCTGTCTCAAAAATGATAATTAATGATAATTAATTATCTTATGCTTAAATGATAATTAAAAGGGATGGACTACCACTTTCCCACTAAACTAACCCTGGATACAAGCACAAAATGAAAACAATTCATGTGCTAGGGCTCCCTCTGCTGGACCACTAGAGAGAAAATCTGATCTTAAATTTTGGGATCTTCAATTCTTTGGCTGAATTGATGAAAAGAATAGGTTGGCTTCCTAGCAGCTCCTTTCCAGGTGTATCAAATACTTTACTTTGGAGAATAAGAAATTATCTTTCTTCTATACTTTCCACAGCACTAATAATTGTTGCTTAAATTGTTGATTAATTATGAAAGAGATTTTTAAGTCAAATCTCACAAATTTTTTTTATCTTTTGAGACGGAGTCTCGCTGTCACCCAGGCTGGAGTGCAGTGACGCAATCTCAGCTAACTGCAACCTCCACCTCCAGGGTTCAAACGATTCTCCTGCCTTGGCCTCCTGAGTAGCTGGGATAACAGGAGCCTGACACCATGCCCAGCTAATTTTTGTATTTTTAGTAAAGACGGGGTTTCACCATGTTGACCAGGCTGGTCTTGAACTCCTGACCTCAAGTGATCTGCCCGCCTTCAGCCTCCCAAAGTGCTAGGATTATAGGCCTGAGCCACTGTGCCTGGCCCAACCTCACATATATTTAAATATACTTAACTAAGAAATTTACTACTCAGTAAAAAAACAAGCTGGAATTAATCGGATTGATTTTTTATAGGTAAGTAAATTTTTCTAAAGAAGAGTTTTATATTCTGTTCACTAAGATGCAGCTCCCTTGTCCATTGGCTTTGACTGGGCTCCACCTATGTAAGGCAGAGATGGTATACTGGAAGGTAGGAGAACCTTTCTCTCTACCTAAGACTGAATGTCACAAATGTTTCTGCTCCTTCTAGTTAAGTCCAGTTCCCACCAGGTCACTCTGTTCTCCAGCCTCTAAGACCCATCTCCTACCTGTATCCCTCTATATATCACTGTTTGCTTCTTACTACTGCTAATCTCTGGACTGCCTCTTCATCCCCTTTTTGGCATCTCAAGTCTTCCATCACCTATGAAACCAATTCTCTGTATTAAAAGTCCCACTACAGGAAGGAGGAAAAGAGGAAGAGCAGGAAGGAAGAAAAAAGCTACTGCAAAATGGCCCAGGCCTATCTTTGCTTCCTCTAGTGTACCCACCGTCTAGCTACCACCAGCCT
The DNA here is from genome assembly GCA_963573385.1 of Cacajao melanocephalus. NCBI lineage: Eukaryota > Metazoa > Chordata > Mammalia > Primates > Pitheciidae > Cacajao > Cacajao melanocephalus. The sequence goes on from CAUYLG010022118.1 coordinate 29,838, forward strand.
CATTTCACAATGGAAAAGAAATAGCAGTAACATCAATAAACTCTCTAGATTACTTGTGTAAACCCATCCTTCTCAAACTGTGGTATACTGTGGTCATTTCATGTTGCTTTGTTTTTCTCTTTCTTTTAGAGACAGGGTCTCTCTCTGTTGTCCAGGCTGGAGTGCAGTGGCACAATTCTAGCTCACTGCAGCCTCAAACCTGGGCTAAAGCAATTTTCCCCACCTCAGCCTTCCCAGTACCTAAGATTACCAGTGCGTGCCACCACACTTTTTTTTTTTTTTAATAGAGATGGAGTCTCGCTGTTGCCCAGGCTTGACTTGAACTCCTAGCCTCAAGCGTTTCTCCCACCTCAGCCTCCCAAAGTGCTTGAGGGTACAGGTATGAGTAACCATGCCTGGCCACAATGCTTTGTATTATACAGTATGCCAGGATGCTTTAATGTGAAATGCAAGGTAAGCATGTCCGATCTTTCTGTTGTATCCATAGTAAGTGATTTTTATAATTATTTGTGTATTAAACCACAAGAGTGCTAGAAAATTTAACGGCAAATGGACGATGGACGATTAAACGGTAAACAGCCTTCAACAAAATGTGCGGGACAACTGGATAATCACATGCAAAAGAATGAAGTTGAACCCCCTACCTCTTATTATTAAAAAAAAAAAAAATTCAACATGTATGAAAGACCAAACTTAAAGACTAAAACAACAAAATTCTTAGAAGAAAACAGTGTAAATCTTGTAACCTTGGATTAAGCAACGGTTTATTCGGTATGACACTAAAGCACCAGCAACAGCAGCAAAAAATTGACTTCCTCAAAACAACTTTTGTGCTTCAAAAGATATTTTTAAGTGAAAAGACAACCCACAGAACAGGAGAATATATTTACAAACAACATATCTAGTAAGATACTAAAGGAACTCTTACAATCCATAATGACAACCCAATTTAAAAAGAGGTAAAGCCGGGCATGGTGGCTCACACCTGTAATCCCACACTTTGGGAGGCTGAGGCAGGCGGATCATGATGTCAGCAGTTCGAGACCAGTCCAGCCAACATAGTGAAACCCTGTCTATACTAAAAATACAAGAATTACCCGGGAGTGGTGGCACACACCTGTAGTTCCAGCTACTCAGGAGGCTGAGACAGGGGAATTGCTTGAACTGGGGAGGCAGAGGTTGCAGTGAGCTCAGTTCAAGCCACTGCACTCCAGCCTGGGCTACAGAGAGAGACTCTGTCTCAAAATAAACAAATTAATTAAATTAAATTAAATTAAATAAATAAAAAGAGATAAATGTGGCTGGGAACAGTGGGTTGCACCTGTAGTCCCAGCACTTTGGGAAGCTGAGGCAGGAGGATCACTTGAGGCCGGGTGTTCAAGACCAGCCTGGCCTATAGTGAGACCCCATTTCAATTAAAAAAATTTTTAAATAAAGGTATATGACATGAATATACATTTCTCCTAAAACTGAAAAATGTCCAACATCACTGGCCATAAGGGCCAGTGCAAATCAAGTCCACAATAAGATACCAAATGTATACCTTCTATATAGCTACAATAAAAAATAAGTGTTGGAGACCATGTGGAAGTGTCAAAACCCTCACACACTGCCAGACAGGAATGCAAAACGATGCAGCCACTTTGAAAACAATCTGGCAGTTCCTCAAAAAATAAAACAAGGCCAGGTGCGGTGGCTCACATCTGTAATCCCAGCACTTTGGGAGGCCAAGGCAGGCAAATTGCCTGAGGTCAGGAGTTCGAGACTAGCCTGGCCAACAAGGTGAAGCCCCATTTCTACTAAAAATACAAATTAACCAGGCATGGTGGCACATGCCTGTAATCCCAGTTACTCAGGACGCTGAGGGGGAAGAATTGCTTGAAACAGGGAGGTAAAGGCTGCAGTGAGCAGAGATCACAGCATTGCACTCCAGCCTGGGTGACAAGAACAAAACTCCGTCTCAAAAAATATATATAAATAAAACCGGAGTTATCAGAGTAACAAGAAATTCTATCCTAGGTATATATCCAACAGAAATGAAAACAGGTCCATACAGAAAACCTATACACAAATATTTATACCAGTATTATCTATAATTGCCTGAAATTGGGAAAAACCCAAATGCCTACCACTAATAAATAGTTAAATATGGTACATTCATACAATGGAATATTATTCAGTAATAAAAAAAAAAAGAGTACTGACACATGTTACAACCTGAGAACATCACACTAAGTGAAAGAAGTCAGACACAAAAGAACGCCTATTGCATGATTCTATTTATACGAAATGTGCAGAACAGGCAAACCTATAGCAACAGAAAGATTAGTGGTTGCCAGGGTTTAGGGGTGAGGAAAATGGGGAGTGACTGTAACAGGTACACAGTTTCTTTCTGGGTGAGGAAAATGTTCTGAATAGTGGTGATGCCTCTACAACTCTGAAGAACCACTGAACTGGGCCAGGCGCGGTGGCTCATGCCTAGAATCCCAGCACTTTGGGAGGCCGAGGCAGGCGGATCACTTGAGTCAGGAGTTCGAGACCAGACTGGCCAACATGGTGAAATCCCATCTCTACTAAAAAATACAAAAATTAGCTGGGCATGGTGGCTCGTGCCTGTAATCCAGCTACTTGGGAGGCCAAAGTAGGAGAACTGCTTGAACTGGAACCTGGGAAGCGGAGGTTGCAGTGAGCCAAGATCGCGCCACTCCACTCCAGCTTGGGCTACGGAGCGAGACTCCATCTCAAAAAAAAAAAAAAAAAAAGTGAACTGTACACCCTAAAAGGGTAAAGTATACAGTATGTGAATTATATTCCAATAATTTTTTTTTAATGAGGGAGAATGACCAAAAAAAAAAAGATCTTGCGTAAGAACTCATCTCTTTACCTTCCCATATATTCGATGTGGCTGCCAGGTCCTGTTTATTTCTGTGGTATCTCTCATATTTTCCATTTACTCTCACTGACCTCAACCTAGGTTGAGGTCTCTCACCTGAAAAAGCCTTCTAACAAGTATTTTGAAACTTATCACTCATTTCTCCCATTCTTTGCTTTCCAATTAAAGAGTTATCTTCCCAAGATAAAAGTGTGGTATCATTGAATTACTCAACAACTACCTAACAATATAAAGTTGAAATTTTATATGAAAAATTTAAGGTACTCCACAATCTGGCCCAATCCTGTTACAGCCTCATTTGCAAGATTTTTTCCTATACACCCTCTTCTCCAGCCACACTATTCCACAAAAGTGCCTTGTACTTGTATGCCATTCTGTATTTTTTTTGCTGTTCTCTCCCGACTGAAATTATTTCCACCTCTATATTTTTTTTCCGAGACAGAGTTTCACTCTTGTTGCCCAAGCTGGAGTTCAATGGTGCAATCTGGGCTCACAGCAACCTCTGCCTCCCAGGTTCAAGTGATTCTCCTGTCTCAGCCTCCTGAGTAGCTGAGATTACAGGAATGCGCCACCATGCCCAGCTAATTTTGTATTTTTAGTAGAGATGGGGTTTCTCCATGTTGGTTAGGCTGGTCTCAAACTCCTGATCTCAGGTGATCGGCCTGCCTCGGCCTCCCAAAGTGTTGGGATTACAAGCGTGAGCCACCACGCCCGGCCTCCACCTCTATTTTTGCCTACTGAAATCTAAACCAGCCTTGAAGGCTATTTAAATGCTTACTCCTGCCTTAATTTTCCTGCAACAAAGTGAATTACTTCATTCTCTACATTTCATTAACATTCTGTAGCTCTATTATTAAAACAAGGCAAGACAGGCCGGACGCAGTGGCTCACACCTGTAATCCAAGCACTTTGGAGGCCAAGGCGGGCGGATCACCTGAGGTCGGGAGTTCAAGACCAGCCTGACCAACGTGGTGAAACCCCGTCATTATTTAAAAAAAAAAAAAAAAAGAAAGAAAGAAACAAAACAAGGCAAGACAGAAGAATGAAGAGTATAGGCTTGGGGACCAGATAGGCCTGTGTTCAAATCCCAATCTTGTCACTTATTTTTCAGCCACATGGCCTTGAACAAATTACTAAACCTGAGCTTCAATTTTCTGATGTGTAAAATGAGAATAATAATACATCAAAGAGTAATCCAGAAGTTCAAATAAAGTTTAATAAGCACATAGGAATCCTCAGTATCTTAGTTTCCTTTCCAAATTTCAGTCTGCTTTATATTCATGTTTACATGTCTGTCTTCCTCACTAAATTAGACACTGGTTAAAAGCAACACTATATATGGTCCCCCAAAAAACTGTTAAAAGGGTACCACGCAATAAAAAGCACATAGGCTACAGATGCAAAATTCATCAACTCTTAACCTATAGTAGGTATTAAATATTTATTAATGAAACAACATAATTAAAAAATCAAAATGTGTAATTAGTAACTTCCTCAATATTCTATTTGAAAATATTGTAGTTGGCTACACAGAAATGGAGATTTAACTAGTAACCTTGATTCATTTCTTATGGTCCATTATTCTAAAATTTTATGAAGAAATTTTAAAAAAAGGAAGAAAAGCAAGTCACTTAAGGAGGAAAAATCCATTTTAAGAAAAATGTGATTCTACAACTACAAGGATGGATCTGGCAATATAGAGTGGAGTAAGTTAGACATAAAAGAGTACATACTGTACGATTTCTTTTATATGAAACTGTGTAACAGGCAAAACTAATTTAGCAATAGAAATATGAGCACTTGTCTGGGGCAGCAAGTGGGGAGGTAGACTGACTCCAGGAGGGTATGGAACACTTTTTGGGAGAGAGGGAAATGTTTAAATCTTGATTGGGGCATACACATTTCTCAAAAATCATCAACCTATATACTTAAAATCTGAGAATTTTATATGTAAATTATACCTCAATTTTTAAAAAGCGTGAGCCATACAGAGCCAATGTCTTCAAAAGTAGCAAAGAAATACCAAATATGCTCAATTATCTACCCATGCTATTATATAATAAAAACTGGAAAACAGCCATATGCAGTGGCTCATGCCTGTAATCCCAGCACTTGGGGAGGTAAACTCCTCACCTGAGGTCAGGAGTTGGGAGACAACCCTGGCCAACATGGTGAAATCCTATCTCTACAAAAAAATACAAAACATTAGCTGGGTGTGGTGGCAGGAATCCCAGCTACTCGGGAGGCTGAGGCAGGAGAATCGCTTGAACCCAGGAGACAGAGGTTCCAGTGAGCTGAGATTGCACCATTGCACTCCAGCCTGGGCAACAAGAACAAAACTCTGTCTCAAAAAAAAAGAAAAAAAAAAAAGAAAAACCCGAAAAACAAGCTATTCTTCTGCCGACCAAAAAAAGTACCAGCTTAACTCATGCAAAGTTCCTTAAGAAATACGCCGGGCGCAGTGGCTCAGGCCTGTAATCTCAGCACTTTGGGAGGCCAAAGTTGGTGGATCACCTGAGCTCAGGAGTTCGAGACCAGCCTGGCCAACATGGTGAAATCCCGCCTCTACTAAAACTACCAAGAATTAGCCGGGTTTGGTGGTGCATGCCTATAATCCCAGCTACTTGGCAGGCTGAGGCAGGAGAATCGCTTGAACCCTCGAGGCAGAGATTGCAGTGAGCTGAGATCGCACGGCTGTACTTCAACCTGGGTGACGGAGGAAGATTGCATCTCAAAAAAAGAAAACAAAAAGTAGGGGCTGAATGTGGTAGCTCATGCCTATAATCCCAGCGCTCTAGAAGGCCAAAGCCGGTGAATCACCTGAGGACAGGTTCAAGACCTGGCCAACGTGGTGAAACTCTATCTCTACTAAAAATACAAAAAATTAGCCAGGTGTGGTGGCAGGTGCTACTGGAGAGGCTGAAGCAGGAGAATCACATGAACCTAGGAGGCAGAGGTTGCAGTGAGCCAAGATTGTGTCATTGCACTCCAGCCTAGGTAACAAGAGCAAAATTCGGAAGAAGTTATAAAAAAGAAAGAAAGATTAAAACATGGAGTATTAGAAAATCACACATTTGCTGGGCACAGTGGCTCACGCCTATAATCCCAGCATTTTTGGGAGGCTTAGGCGGGTGAATCACCTGAGGTCAGGAATTTGAGACCAGCCTGGCCAAAAATTAGCCCGGCATGATGGCAGGTGCCTGTAATCCCAGCTACTGTGGAGGCTGAGACAGAATTGCTTGAACCTGGGAGGCTGAGGTTGCAGTGAGTCCAGATTGCGACACTGCACTCCAGCCTGGGTGACTGAGCAAGACTCCATCTCAAAAGAAAAAAAAAAAAAAAAAAAAGCACACATTTGGGGTTGTTTCTGATATATAACTGTGGGTTTCACAGAAAAACACTGTTTTAGCTGCTAAAATGGAAAATTTTTATATTAGATGTTATTGTAGTACTATCAAGGGTAAGTATGCACTACAATGATTATAACTGAGAAATTACATTTAGCAGACACTGAATTTAAAAAAGTAGTGTTGTTAGGAACTGTTATATAAAGATCTTAGATCATGGTTAACAAATTAAAAACTGCTTTGCTAATAAAAATCTGTAGGAAATTGGTGACATCTTACTAACTCATAACTAAGGATCTTTATACCAACAATTTTGTTAAATCAATTTCAGTAGTCTGAAAAGACTGTGTGTTTAAAAGTAAAGTTCGTAGCTTTTAGAGGGAAAAAAAATCTTTAAAAAATCGGTGGAGCTGCTTTCTTTAAACATTCTTTTTGATAATTCTGTAAATTATACTTCACTGTATTGACAAAGGCAAAGATATCAGAGTCACAAGTTCAATTTTTTAAAAATTTACATTTCCAACAATGCACTAGTAAAACATAGGTTTCCTTACCTCATCATCATCATCAGAATCATTCCCAAATACTGAAGGTTTTTGCAAAACAGGGTGCAAGTGCTGTGTTTTCTTTGGCAAAATAAGCCCATACCTGCATATATGTTTTTTGAAATAGAAATTAAACCGTTATATTTAAATGTTAACAAATAATACATCTACTATCTCTTCCACATGAAGCTACCAAATCAAAACATATCATAAGCTTTATGAACACATTAACAGACTGTTCCTGCTTCTCAGTTATCTCAAAATTCTAACATACCATGAGATTCTATAATTATTACTCTAAGTGATCATTTGTGGACAGAGGCCAAACTCAAATACCATTTTTATCAAAGAAGAGAGGTAAATAAAAAGTTCAGAAATATTTTAAGATGGCGAAGTGACAGTAACATTTAAAAAAAAATGTGTAGAGGAAAGCTTAGTTCATGTCCACTAAGGATTTTTAAATACTTTAAATTATCCTTGCGGTTCAACAAGTCAAGAAAATGGCTAGGTTTTTTTTTTCCTACTGTGTACTTAAACAGTTTCTAAGAACTGACTGGATAGTGTAACTCACGAAAATTTTTAAAAGATTAACTGAGAACCCCAAGTAGCCATAGGGGCAAGTTCGCATTACACTTTATTAAGATCACGTGCTTAGCCTCGGGGCAGCTGAGAGAACCATCCCATCAGATGCAACTTCTTTAGTTTCTCACGTTTTGGCCTTTAAGATGCGGAAATTACGGGAGGCCGCATCAAAAGTAAGGGTTACACATCAAAGGTAAAACTTTCAAGTACGTACAGTATTTCTTTCTTTTGCGGCAACGTATACCCCAATTTCCTACATGCCTACCCTTTTTCTGTGGCTTCTCAGAACAATATTCCTAAAACGAGAAGGAAGGGCGGGAATCAGGACTTGAGCTTCTGCCAAGGAGAACAAGGCCCTCTAAGGAAGCCAGGAACTGTCTCTCTTCACACTGCCCCTGAGAGCATCCAAGCGGGGAGAAACTCAAGCGCGGGGTAGGAAGCAAGACTGAGGGGCCTCAGACCGAGCTTTTGGAAAATAGAAAAGTCTCGCTCTCTGCCCCTCAGCCTAACTTCCTTTATTTCCTCACAAGTTTCTCCCTCAAACTTCGGGCTTCCATCCTGGAAAGTGTACGGGGGAGGGGATTCTATGTTCCTCAGGACTTCTCGTTTTTTCCCGTCTCTACCCCTGACGACACAGCCCCTTCACTTCCAGCGCATTTAAAACTCCTTGGCCAAAGACACAGTCGCCGTAGTTTCTCATCCCCCAGGCTGACCCTAACTCCCGGATCACTCACTGCCTGCCCGGAATCGCCATCTTGCTCCCGTGTCCGCTGAACGTGGCCGACGCCGCCGTGACGCTAACGCCGACGACGTCACATAAACTCTCGCGCGGCTTTGGGTGGCCCGGATCCTGCTTATCGGTTGGATAGGTGGTTTGAGTCACTACAACGCTACGGGGAATCGGATCCTGGGCCTTCTGTTTTGTTTCTGAGCCCACCGGCTGCCTTAAAATCTGTAGGAGAAAGGAGTGACAACGTTGTAGGCCAGTTGTTTGCAGAGTGTGATTCTGGGACCAGCGGCATCAGCATCACGGGAAATATTGTTAAAATGGCAAATTCTCGGGCCCCACCCCAAACCTGCCGAATCAGAAACTTTGGAGTGGGGCGAGCTATCTGAATTTTAACCAGCGGATAATTCTGATACTCAAGAACCACTGCCTTGGCTATCGATATCCGTCCTCCGCCCCCTTTTCTAAGTGTTCAGTTTAACTGGTTCAGGATAATTAGGGGAAAAATGAAAATCCATGTGTTAATAATACCTTACGTAGGACCAAAATTAATAATACTGTTCACGGTGCCACTGGGTAGAGGACTCAAGATCATATATGATACCTTTTTTTTTTTTTTGAGACAGTCTCACTTTTGTCTCCCAGGCTGCAAAGTGCAATGGCACGATCTGGACTCACTGCAACCTCCACCTCCCAGGGTTCAAGCGATTCTCCTGCCTCAGCCTTTTCAGTAGCTGGGATTACAGCTGCCTGCCACCACGCTTGACTAATTTTTGTATTTTTTAGTAGCAGCAGGGTTTCACCATGTTGGCCAGGCTGGTCTTGAACTCCTGACCTTAGGTGATCCGCCCGCCTCAGCCTCCCAAAGTGCTGGGATTACAGACGTGAGCCACCGTGCCCGGCCCATATGTGATATCTTTTTAAAAACTCTAGCCTCATCTGTGCACTCATTCACTCTTGGTTCATTGCAGACTAGTCTCAGAGCAGCCAAAGAGATCAATTACTAAGAGAAGGATGTTGAAATTTCCTACTATAATTGTGAATTTACTTCTGCTTTCAATTCCATCAGTGTGTGTCATGCATTTTGAAGTTAGGTATGTAAACATTTAGGATTGTTATGTTCTCTTCCATTAACCTCCATAGCATTAAGATAAGTGGCCCTCTTTATTCCTCTTTGTCTACTTGGTCTGCTATCAATATAACTAGCTTTCTTTTGTTTAATGCTAGCATAGTATATCTTTTTCAACCCATTTTAATCTATGTGTGTATTTATATTCAAATTGGATCACTTGTTGACAGCATATAGTTGGGTCTTGCTTTTTTATCTAGTCTGACGGTCTCTTCCTTTTAATTTGGATGTTTAAAACATTTTCATTAAAGTGATTATGACTGCAGGCCGTACGGGGTGGGTCAGGCCTGTAGTCCCAGCACTTTGGGAGGTTGAGGCCAGCACGCACAACCCATCTCAAAAAATAAGTAGACCCCCATCTCAAAAAATAAGTATGATTGGTATTTGTTTTCTGTTTTTCCAAACTGTGATTCAGCTTATGATTGTCATGCTTCAGCCTCCTTTGTTGGCTTATTGACCATACTTCTTTGCTTGTTATTGTTTTAAGCTATTGCTTTAGGGTTTCTAATATATGTCTTTAACTTATCACCCTAAAGTCTACCTTAAAGTAAGAATCTACCACTTTGAGTACAGTATAAGAAGCTTACAAAAATATACTTCCATTTTGTCTTCTAGTTTTGTGCTGTTATCACAAATTTTACTTCTACCTATGTCATAAGTGCACAATAAATTGTTATTTTTTCTATAAAAAGTTGATTCATTTTAAAAAATATTTTCTTGAATAGGAAAAGTATGTTTACTCACATATTTATCATTTCTGGTGTTTCCATGTCTGTGTAGATTCAGATTTCTATCTAGTATGATATCTTTTAAAATCTTTAAAAAAAAGTTTGATTGAGCTATAATTTGCATATTTATTCATTCACAATTCTTTCATACAATTCAGTGGTGTTTAGTATATAGTCAATGAGTTGTACTACCCTCACCATAATCAATTTTAGATTTTTTTTTTTTTTTTTTTGAGACAGAGCATTGCTCTGTTGCCCAGGCTGGAGTGCAGTGGTACATCTTGGCTCACTGCAACCTCCTGGGTTCAAGCGATTCTCTTGCCTCAGCCTCCCGGATAGCTGGGATTACAGGCATGTACCACCATGCTTAGCTAATTTTTGTATTTTTAGTAGAGATAGGGTTTCGCCATGTTGGCCAGGGTTGTCTCAGGTGATCCACCCACCTCAGACTGCCAAAGTGTTGGGAGTACAGGCATGAGTCACTGCGCCCAGCCAATTTTAGATTATTTTTAATAACCAAAAAAGAAACCATGTGCCTATTAGTCACTCCTATTTTCCTCCAAATCCCCCAGTCCTAGGTAACCATTTTATGTCTGTAGACTTGAAGTTCTATCAGTGTTAGCTTCATGTATTTTGCAGCTCCATTATTAGGTGTATAAATGTTTAAGATTATAATGTTTTCTTAATCGACTTTTCATTATGAAATAACCTTTATTATTGTAATATTCTTTGCTCTGAAATCTACTTGTGTGATATTATAGCCACTCCAGTTTTCTTTTGACATTAACTCTAGGGAAAGGAAAAGAATGTACAGGAATGGAAAATAATTATAATTTACAACATGGGTAAGCTCTAAGTAGCATACATAATCTTGATAATAGAAACACTGAATATTGATATATTCTGATTTAAATTACCATGTAATAATATTGGGAAGAATGTATGAGAAGTGTGTGTGTGTGTATGCTGAGGAAGGAGCTAAACCTTTGTACTGTATACTGGGAGATTGATAGTGCCTAAATCAGAAAAGCAAAAGTAGCCACACATGCATGTTATTTAACAATCTGGGGGTAAATGTCAAAACCACAGCTAAAATAGGGGTTGGCAAACTTTTTCTGCAGTCAGATAGCAAATAGTTTAGCCCCTGTGGCCCATATGGTTTTTGTGGCAACTACTCAACCCTGCCCTGGTAATGTGAAAGCAGCCATAGACATTATGGGCATAGCTATTCCAGTAAAACTTTATTTACCATACCAGGCAGCTGGCCAGATTTGGCCAACGGGTTGTTTACCAACTCCTGAGCTAAAAGAATTGAAAGTAGTTGACTCGGCAGGGTGCAGTGGCTCACGCCTGTAATCCCAACACTTTGGGAGGCCAAGGTGGGTGGATCACACGGTCAGGAGATCGAGACCAGCCTGATCAACATGCTGAAACCCCGTCCCTACTAAAATACCAAAAAAAAAAAAAAAAAAATTAGCTGAGCGTGATGGTGCGTGCCTCTAATCCCAGCTACTCAGGAGACCGAGAGAGGAGAATTGCTTGAACCCCAGAGGCAGAGGTTGCAGTGAGCCAAGATCACACCACTGCACTCCAGCCTGGGCGACAGAGCGAGACTCTGTCTCCAAAAAAAGAAAGAAAGAAAATAGTTGACTCAGAAGTAAGGAAAATAGAGGTAAGGTGGGGCTGGGAAATGCTGTGGTCTCAACAGACCTTGTATAACAAATGACTCTTTGTAAGTATGTGTTACTTTGCTTAAAATAAAGAGTAAAATATAAAGCCCCTTGCCGGGGCTGCCTGCCTCTTGCTTAAAGAGACTGAATGGGGAATTCGTTACCCATAATTACCCAGGGGAAAACTCAATGTCCTAGATAATTTGAGTTTTTGAATTGGTATATTCTGTATTCTTCCATTGCCTTTGGGACATACTGATGAAGGAGTCATGGGATTTTCCCAAGGCTAGAAGGGACAATTTCTCAGATGCAGTGTTGTAGAGTCTGCAGCAATGGTGGTAACTGCAGCGGTGAATAAGGGCACAGAGAAGCCTCCTAACATTTTAGAACCCAACTTTTGAAACTTTAACTGGAAATACGGTAAGAACAAGCTGGGTGAACCAGTAAAAGATACTACCATCAATAATACTATCCTCATGGTTGTTATACAACAGAAAATTCCAATTATCTTAAACTTACAGAAGAGTTGACTAAATTGGATCCATTACTGAAACTCGTGGATCTTCCATTTAATCTTTTGACACTAGTGTTACTAATGTTAACTTCACTACTTTCAATCTCTGCTTCTCTTTGCATTCTTTTCCCCAAACAGCTACTCACACCTTTTTTCAACCTACAGTTTCTGCTAACTTGTAGTGTCTTGAAAGCAGTGTGCACTAACTTCCTTTAAGGCCTGTCATGACACCTTTGGCCTCTCTAAACACTTAATTTCCTTTTAGACACTGCTCCTATTGCTGTTTCCCAGTTTGGCTTGTCCATGATTTGGGTGCTTTTTATATTAGGCCGTTTCACAAATTGGTCTCACTTTGATAAGGGGTCAGCCCCAATTCGTGGCTAGTGGGGCAATCACGTAATGGCCATCTAGAGTTGCCTCATAACTTGAAGTCTGTGGGCAGGACAGTCTAAGCTCAGACAGTAGATGGAGGAGAGGTTAAATATGGTTAATGACTAGGAAATGGTACACCTACTGAGGTTAAAAAAAAGCTTAAGGATAGAGAAATTAGGCAATATTTATTTATAAATTTAACAAATTTGACCAAGAAAAAGGTTATGGAACTGAGCAGCATTCTAGGCCAAAGATGCTTTACAATGCCCCCACCTCCAAAGTGGTGCTATATTTATAACCAGAAAACAGGCAAAGTAGGCAACATTTAATTCATTGATCTTGTCAGTTGAGAGAGGTCTTTTAATTAAATTTGTATTGTTGCTTTTTTTTTTTTTTAACTTTTAGGTTCGGGGTACATGTGCAGATTTGTTATATAGGTAGACTTGTGTCATGGGGGTTCACTGTACAGATTATTTCATCACCCAGGTACTAGATCTAGTATCCAGCAGTTATTTTTTCTGATCCTGAGGGAGGTCTTTGTAACAAGATTACGTGGGAGAGTAAGAACATGGCGTTAATGATGTAGGGTGGAGTTCTGTGGGAGTGGTATTGCATAAAACCTCATATATGAGAGGAATGCACAATTCTTAAATTACCTTCAAATGTTCTTCTGAGTTAGAGGATTGAGAATGTCAAGAAGTTCAGGGCATCTGGTCACTTGAGCGTATTTAGATTAAGAGGAAATTGGCTAGGTGTGGTGGCTCACTCATGCCTGTAATCCCAGCACTTTGTGAGGCTGAGGGGGCCAATCACTTGAGGCCAGGAGTTCAAGACCAGCCTTGCCAACATGGTGAAACTTGTCTCTACGAAAAATACAAAAATTAGCCAGGGGTGGTGGTGCAGGCCTGTTATGCCAGTTACTTGGGAGGCTGAAGCACGAGAATTACTTGAATCTGGGAGGTAGAGGTTGCAGTGAACTGAGATTGCATGCTGCCCTCCAGCCTGGGTGACAGAGTAAGACTCTGTCTAAAAAACAAAAAAGAGGGAACAGGAGACCAATTACAAAAGACCGCATATTGTATACAAAATGTCCAGATAGGCAAATTGATAGAGAAAAGATTAGCAGTTGCCTAAGGCTGTGGGTAGGGGAGATGTGGAGTGACTGCTAATGGGTATGTGGTTTCTTATTGGGATGATCAAGATGTTCTAAAATTGATTGTTGCAAAGGTTGTACAACTCTGTGAATATACAAAAAAAATTAATTCTACACTTTAATGGGTAACTTTTATGGTATGTAGATATTTCAGTAAAGCTGTTTGAAAAGCCAACGAGAGCTTTTTTGAGATTCCAATGTCATTATCTTGACACTTCATGTTGTTCCTGGATCACTACAAGTGAAAATTCTAAAAGAAAGTGAAGCTGGGCAAAGTGGCTTATGCCTGTAAGCTCAGCACTTTGGGAGGCCAAGGTGGGAGGATCACTTGAGCCCAGGAGTTTAAGGCTACAGTGAGCTATGATCAAGCCATTCCACTCCAGCCTGGAAGACAGAGCAAGACCCCCTCGCTTAAAAAATAAAAATAAAAAAGAAAGCAAAGGAAAGAAAGTGGTCTGGGTGGTCTACACGGTACAGTGTCATTGTTACCTATGAGCTATGAGTTTAGAGCCAATAACAAATTCAGTCAAGTCCAAGCTTCTGAAACATGTAAATATAAGTAAATAAATCTATTAACAGTGAAATAACTGGATTTAGATATAAATCTGTATCTAACTTTTGTCAGGTATAAGTAAGATCCTCTTCACTCAAAATATAAGCTTCTAAGATTAAGGGACTGTATTTTACTTGAATGATTATCTGATAAATTCAACCAATCTGGCTTGTTGGCTGTAGATTTTAAAGTAGTTTTCAAAAGAATGACAGCATGGTCATTAGCCTAGTAAGAAAGAAGTTTTCGTGAGATTTCTAGGGTGCTGGCAAGGGCAATAAACCAGAAATTAGGTGCTAGGTCCACTTTCTCTGCCTTTTACACCTGTTGTGAACTGGGCGACTCATTTATAAAATAAAATAGAGATAATCTCAGGACTACCTACTTTATAGATTATTGGAAGAATCAAACAAGCTAGTATGTGAAACAAGTTAAAGTGCTATGCAAATGTATGATATTTATTATCATGCTGGAAGCCATTTAATTTAATTTCCATGATAATGGTTAAAAACATAGCATTCTGCAAAATCTTTCCTTCCTTGTTGCCTAAAATGCCATTTATATTCACCGTGAACTCTGTACACTTGTTCTGAAGCTATCAGGATATGTGGTTATCAGTTTAATATCTTCAAGAACATTGTTCCTAGCAATGTTGCTGTGAATGCCCTGAAAAGCCCTCTTCCAAATATGAAACAGGCATATAGGTTAAAACTGGGCATGTGATCATCCAAGAGACGATGACTGGTAATAACACTGCCCTCTTATCAGAAAAGGTTAAAAAGGGGTGGCCAATCTCAAATTATAAGATATTTGGAACACATCACATTTTGTGTCAATCTAATAAAGAAAATAAAGTTTAATTTCCCAAAATTTTATTAAAACTGGACTTTGTCATCAGATATCTTATTACAAAGATGAAATCTCACCACAGAGCAGTAAAGTTTGTCATAATAACAAGCTTTAAACAAATATAAATTCTTTTTGTACTTCTTGAACTCAAGAGGTTTTTATCATTAAAAAGGTGTTTTTTCCGTGAGTCGTGGACATTTTCCCATAAGCATTTCTGTTCATTAAAATGACTTTTGAGTACCCCATAAATACGTACACCTACTATGTACTGACAAAAATTAAAAAGTTAAAAAACAAAAATGACTTTTGAGTCGTTAAGGCAAGAGTATGGGGGGGAGAGGGAATAGGCAATGTTTAGATAAGTCTTTGAAAAATTAGAAAAACAATTCTCAGTCCATTTCTTAAAAATTTTATTATTTGTTATTCTTTTGGTATATCTTTATTATTTGGTATTCTTTTTTTCTAAATCCTCAGTTGTTACTTTGAACCTTATAAGAATGAAAAATAACGACCCAATCAACCACAACAGTTCCACAGCAGATACAAAGCTCAAAGTGAAAGGAAACTTATATATATTCTATAACATACTGAAATACATTTGGCTATGGCTACCTTCGCTGGATATTTTTTGGCTAAATTTCTCCTTTGGTAGCACTTTTGGGTTTAGAAAGTGCTGAGGTAAATGTTAGGAGCTGAAGACGTTTATGGGTACTTCTTTCCAATGGAAAATATTGTTAAAAAAACTGAACACGAACAAAGGATTCTAAGTACAGAACCAATTCCATTATCATCCATTATCACTTCTCTTGCAAACTTTCCCCTGGCATTTTTTTTTTTTTAAAGACGGGGTTTCACCATGTTGGTCAGGCTGGTCTTGAACTCCCAACCTCTGGTGATCCGCCTGCCTCGGCCTCCCAGAGTGCTGGGATTACAGGCATGAGCCACCACGCCCAGCCGGCATTTTTGCATACATATAATTGTCAGTCTTGGAGGGCAATGGAGGTGTAATAGCACTATTTAGTTTTCTGGTTATCTTGGTGAGAGCTGAACAGATTTGTATCCAGTGGTATAGATGTTCAATGACAACATTACCAAATTTCCAGACTTCGGTTCGGGAATGACCTGCATCAAAAAAAAAAAAAAAAAAAACGTAAAGGTGGATAGTTTTGCACTTTACTATTAAAATTATGAGTTCCAATATTATGATTAAGGTTCATTAGATATGTTTTGAGTCAAAACCAAGCAGAATCTTGTGTAAATATGTAATTACAGGAATATGGATAAATTTTGGTATAGATATACAATGGAATACTTAACAGCAGTTAAAGAATTAGAGCTATTTGTATTCATGAATAAATCTCAAAATATTCAATACACAAAATAAGTTATAGAATAATATGTACTTTGGAGCACAAACAGTTTTAAAACCTGATAGATATATTATTTATGGATTCATTAGCATATAGTAAAAATAAGAAATCATGCATGAAACTAACACCAAATTCCTGATAGTATTATCTCTAGGGAAAGAAGAGAAGACAGTGGGATCAAGGAGGGATAGAAATTCTCAGCTGTTCCTATAATGTTTTATTTTTTAAAAAGTCTAACTCGATCACTGGGCGGAGAGATCCAAGATGGCCGATTAACAACAGCTCAGGAGTGTAGCTGCCAGTGAAAGCACAGAGAGCGAGTGGACGCCGCAATTTCAGATGAATTTCTGTGGCCCACAAACTGGGAGATTCCCGGCGGAGGAGCCACACGGGTCGCGTGACTCTTTTGGCCGGCGCAGCTGTTTTGCCGGCGCCCCGGCGCGGCGCGGCGCGCTGCAGCGCTTCTCAGTGCGGAGTATACGCGACTGGGTGCCTTTTGTGTCAGGCTCAGCTGGTCCCGTCCCCACAAGGAGAACAGCAATTGGAAGCGCTGAGGACTGAGAGTTTCACAGTAAGCACAGCTGAACCCGGGAAGGCCAAGCTCTGTGGGGAAGGGGCGTCCGCCAAAGGAAAACTAAGAAACAGAAAAAA